>VZTY01035166.1:0-18939 GCA_013400935.1 Turnix velox
CTATGACTCTATGATTCTAATTTTATGAATCACTTTTGAGCCTGTCCCTTCCCCAAATCTAGGAGAGAGCCTGAGGATTGAGGGGAGCCCTGGGAGGGTTGCAGCTGCCAGCCTCCTGCATCAAACTTAGAGCCACCAGGGAGAACAAGGACCTCTGAGAACAAGCCTCAGGCTAAACGAGGCAGCATGAAGGGCCACAAGCAGCTTGTGAACCGTGGCTTGTATATCCCTTTCCCCTAATAAAACTTTTATGTGAACTCTGACAAAGTGAAGCCTCATCCCAAGCATTCCAGCCATGTAGGAGCTTGCCCCACTGCTGTCACAGGGGTTGGGGAATCAACCTGGGCTCTGCCTTGCTCTATCTGCTTTAATATCAAGCCAGTCTGAGAGGTAACTGATAACACTGTCATCAATAGCAAAGGGAAAATATCATTTCAGTTTAGCCAACACTTTGTTAACAGAGCAGACCTTGCTGTGTGACGTGCATACATATTATCTGGGGGGAAAATCAATTAGGGGGGGAAAATAGACGATTAAAACATAATAGAAAATTATTGCAGGCTTAAGCACACTGCAGTAAGACTTCTATTCAAACCTGTAAGACTGTAGCAGTGCTAAATTATTTTTTGAACCTCATCCCTACCATGAAAATTGAGTGTCAGGTACTTTTTTTTTTTTCCTTCCTCCTGCAGGATTTCAAGACTTGATTGCCCAAATGACAGTTTACTTATTTTACTGTCACATACTTTTGTGAAATGCCATAACAAGTTGATTACAGGTTTCACGTTTTGCATAGTGACAAAATCATCTGTCATATAATAGTCTGATGCCTGAAAGCCATTTAACTAAGAAGCAGTTTCTTACTGAAAATAATGATATTTGAAACATTAAGGTGGGTTTAAATGTGTACATTTACTAAGCAAGTCTTTGTTTTAACTGAGTGAGAACACGGGTATTATCCCTTTCAGGAATGAATTTAAGACTTGTAAAAAATCATCAGACTAGAAGTCATCAACTAAGATGAGGGAAAGTAGAAAGGGCAGTGTATAACAAATGAAAAGTAGGACAGAAATGAGAAGCCTGATGATACATCTTGGCTTCTACAAAGACAAAAATGTGCTTGGCTCCTGCTTGGAAAACCTGTGCTGAGGATCTGAGGCCATGTCATGCAAGCTGGCTACTGGAGAGAAAAACAGGCTTCTTTTCCCTCTGAGCAGAAATATTTGGTCACTCAAACTGGTGTCAAGAGAAGGGTAAGATTTACCATCCTTGTTCAACACCTTAGTTGAGATATAAGTCATAAAAGTAATAAAGACAGTCTGTTCATTTGACAAATTCAGTTTCTTGAGTTTCTGAGTGACTAGGTTTTGTAAAGAACGTGATGCATCATTTCTACCTGACAATGCTAACCAGTTTTCTCAGTGTCTGGATGCTGTAAATAATGTGGTTGTATCATTTCTGCCTAGCAATGCTCACCAGTAAAGGAATTTTCTGGATATTTTATTATTGCTATGCAGTAGCAACATCCTAACTTCTTGTGTGTGAACAAAAGATAAGCCAGTCTTCAAAATAGGAAGGGAATAGGATGGGGAAGCTCAGCAAGCTGTTAGATTGAAGAAGGGAATGATGTGTCCTTGTCATATGCTGACTTTGTAGAGACAACATAGCCATCATGTACTAGTAGAAAATAACAATAAATTATTTTATCAGGAGAATGAATATTGAACCCATCTTGGGTGCTCAGCTGACCTCCTGCAGTGGGATGAAGCACAGAGCTCCCATTAAGCAGGAGCAGAACTCAGAGAGGCCATAACCAAGGTCTTTGACCTTCCTGGGCCACCAAGATGGTCCAAAAACCTGCTTGGGGGCCAAGTGTTGTCACTGAATCTTTGGTTCTGAGTTTGGTTCTCCACCCAGATAGGAGAGACAACAAGGATGCAACAGCTCTGGCAATACTCTGACAGCTCCACCTTCTGTGAGGGAATGGGAAAAGGAGGAAAAAGGAGGAGGGATTCCTTGCCAAGTTGTCCTACTTCACAAGGGTTAACAAAATTGTCAAGCTGGAGGCTTACACTGCTCTCTGTGGAGATCATTTGTAGAGTGTTTTTCCTTAACACCATAATTTTCTGTGCTTTAGTAGCCAAGTCCCATCACTGAATCTTTGGTTCTGAATGTGGTTCTCCACCCAGATAGGGGAGACAACAAGGATGCAACAGCTCTGGCAATTCTCTGACAGCTCCACCTTCTCTCAGTGAATGGGAAAAGGAGGAAAAAGGAGGAGGGATTCCTTGCCAAGTTGTCCTACTTCACAAGGGTTAACAAAATTGTCAAGCTGGAGGCTTACACTGCTCTCTGTGGAGATCATTTGTAGAGTGTTTTTCCTTAACACCATAATTTTCTGTGCTTTAGTAGCCAAGTCCCATCACTGAATCTTTGGTTCTGAATGTGGTTCTCCACCTAGATAGACAACAAGGATGCTACAGCTCTAGCAATTCTCTGACAGCTCCACCTTCTCTCAGTGAATGGGAAAAGGAGGAAAAAGGAGGAGGGATTCCTTGCCAAGTTGTCCTACTTCACAAGGGTTAACAAAATTGTCAAGTTGGAGGCTTACACTGCTCTCTGTGAAGATCATTTGTAGAGTGTTTTTCCTTAACACCATAATTTTCTGTGCTTTAGTAGTCAAGTCCCATCACTGAATCTTTGGTTCTGAATGTGGTTCTCCACCTAGATAGACAACAAGGATGCTACAGCTCTAGCAATTCTCTGACAGCTCCACCTTCTCTCAGTGAATGGGAAAAGGAGGAAAAAGGAGGAGGGATTCCTTGCCAAGTTGTCCTACTTCACAAGGGTTAACAAAATTGTCAAGCTGGAGGCTTACACTGCTCTCTGTGGACATCATTTGTACAATGTTTTTCCTTAACTAACACCGTAATTTTCTGTGCTTTTATTAGATTTTCTGTGGGGAAAAAAAAAGTGTAATAATGCTAACACTACTTTATTTTTAGTCAATGCTTCATCACCTGAGGATGTTAAGGCATTGTGTAGGTAAATGGATATTATTGATCCTATGTTTCAGCAGATCTGAGCACAGAGGTTTGAAACACTTCATATGTTAGGCACTTTGGGCATTGACATAGTAGATTTTCCTTATCTGTTTCCTATAAACTTGTGTAACCTTTAGCAAGTCGCTTAAACATTCTGCCTCCTACCTCATCTGGAAAATAAATGTGTTCTTTTTCTGCCTAAGGCAAGGTAACACAAGGGAGAAATCATTTTCTTAGCTTTGGAATTTCCTCTCACTTTTAGAACTGGGCAATGCAGGGGTCAAGTTATTCTTTGTGACCACTGTTTTCTTTAATATTTGTCTTATTGTAACAGAATCATGGATGCACTCCCACTAGCAATATATTTTTAAGGAGTCTACTATTAATATGCTTGAAAGCTGCCTTTTCCATACTCCATCATTTGATTCAAATTATAAATTTATAATTCTTTTCTAATTTTTTATTTCCTATAATGTATTTTTAAAAATATCTTAGTGTATTTTCTGAAGTAATAAGGCTGTAAATATATAATTCTTTTCTATTTTTCTTATTTCCTATAATGTATTTAACAAAATACCTTAGTGTATTTTAGTTCTGAAGTAATCAGGCTATAAATTTATAATTCTTTTCTATTTTTCTTATTTCCTATAATGTATTTAACTGAATATCTTACTGTATTTTAGTTCTGAAGTAATCAGGCTATAAATTTATAATTCTTTTCTATTTTTCTTATTTCCTATAATGTATTTAACTGAATATCTTACTGTATTTTAGTTCTGAAGTAATCAGGCTATAAATTTATAATTCTTCTCTAATTTTTTTTTTTTATTTCCTATGATCTATCTAACAAAATACCTTTGTGTATTTTAGTTCTGAAGTTATCAGGCTATAAATTTACAATTCTTTTCTATTTTTTTTTTAATTTCCTCTAACGTATTCAACAAAATACCTTAGTGTATTTTCATTCTGAAGTAATCAGGCTCTGTTTCAGCAAATATTTTGATTCCCAGTGCAACTTAAACACAGGGATATTTTCTTCTGTTGTGAAGCTGTGACTGAAGTGTGATTGCAGCCTTGGAAATGGAGAAAAAAAAATAAGTCCAGGGGAGGAAAAAAAAAAAGGAAAAAAGAAATGGCTCTTCTTCAAAGAGGAGACTTTATGGGTGAATAGAACAAATAGAAGGATGCCTCCTATTGCATATTAGAGGATCTCACCATCTCAGACGGACCTCGATCCCCTTAATGAGCAGCAACCTGTCAAAAGAGGGCACTCTGCTCATGTGGAGACACAACAGCCGAACTCAGAGGATGGATGCCCTGTGGATGCAGCGATTTCCAGCTGCAGAGTGCCCTTGTGTCCCCCGTGTCCCTTTCCCCCTTCTCCGCTCCCCCCCGCCCTCCGCACCGGCTGCGCTCCCGGCATCGCTGCCGCCTTCCCCCGGTCCCCGGGCGATGGAGGAAGATGATGCGGAGATATCGAGCTACAGAAGGCAGCTCGTCTCTCTGAGTCGTGCAAGCAGATGAATGGACTCCGAGAAGGTTGAAGCTTAAGGAGGAAGCAAAGAAACGCAGCAGATCTCATGGTCTCTTCTGGACTCCGATCATGGAAGTCCCTTCTGTTGTCCTGGCAGCAATGACTAGATGTAATGCCACACATCTGATTAAGGAGAAGAATATCCCTAAGGATCCCTAAGCCCAGGGGCTGCCTAGAGAAGTTGTGGATGTCCCCTCCTTGGAATTGTTTGAGGCCAGGTTGGATGAGGCACTGAGCAACCTGATCTAGTGGGAGGTGTCCCTGCCCATGACAGGGGGATTAGAACTAGATGATCTTTAAGGTCCCTTCCAACCCAAACCATTGTATGATAATTGTGCTTGTTTATAACACTTTGATGGATTTCTAGGTGAAATGAACTCCCCGTGTTGACCTCAACTGGCCTCCAGCAAGAGGTTTTGAGTCTTTCTTGGACTGATTTATGATCAAACTATATTTTGGGAAATAGTGATCCAGACATGATTTAAAGTTTTCCAAAAATGAGGAATGCACAAAGATTTTTAGACTGAAAGATGGTTGACTTAGATTAGATATTAGGAAGAAATGGAGCATTCAACAACCTAGTCTAGTGGGAGGTGTCCCTGCCCATGACAGGGGGATTAGAACTAGATGATCTTTAAGGTCCCTTCCAACCCAAACCATTCCATGATTCTATGATGATTGTGTTATTTTATAACATTTTGATGGATTTCTAGGGGAAATGAACTCCCTCAATTGACCTCAACTGGCCTCCAGCAAGAGGTTTTGATTATTTCTTGGATTGATTTATGATCAAACTATATTTTGGGAAATAGTGATCCAGACATGATTTAAAGTTTTCCAAAAATGAGGAATGCACAAAGATTTTTAGACTGAAAGATGGTTGACTTTGATTAAACAGTAGGAAGAAGCAAAGTTTTGAGCAACCTGGTCTAGTGGGAGGTGTCCCTGTCCATGACAGGGGGCTGTGACTAGGTGAGCTTTTAGGTCCCTTCCAACTCTAACCTTTCTATGATTCTATGTAAAATATTCTAGGGATTCAGGAAAAGATATATTATTTAAAATTTGCATTTTAATTCTTTTCCAGAGCTCATTTTTTAAGAACCAATTCTAGCTCAATTTCTGCTTTCAACACTGAAGAGTTGTCTTCAGAAATTAAAAAAAAGTTTAAAGTTTTGTTCCCTCTATAATTTTCCCCAGACTGTTACTATTTTGACATGTAACTTTTCTACTGTAAGAGTATAAGTGTCTTACACTTCCAGGTAGATTTTATAATCCTTTACACATTCTTATACACTTACTAAAATCCTTACTAATTCAACATTTTCTAGAAACATAGACAGTGGAACAGAATAGAGTAGTGAATGTGATGCTATGAAATGCAAAATTTCTTGTAGCATTTTGGCTCATGTGGTGAGTTTCTGTCCATCTTTTATATCTCCCATGGCCTCTAGGACCCTTTCTCTGGCTCTGCTTTCTCGGACAGGCTCCTCCATGGTCTCTCTGAGTCAACCTGTCTTTTCCTGACTTTGCATTCCACTCTGCTCAGACAGATTTGTTTCTTTGTGTTCAGCTTGGCAGGTTTCCCAAATTACATAGAAATGATATAGAAAGTAGACAGTTCTCCTCACACTAATGAAGCTATTTTTCATCTTCACACTATATTTGTAACAATTTATTTTTCCCTTTTGCGTGGAAATAATTGTAATGGAAGATGGTACCAGGTGTTGTTGACATATTCAGGGGTTGTTTTCCATTTCAAATTACAATTTGAGACATATCAGCTACCTTTTTGACTAACTTAATATGCTTTGTGTTCACTTTTCATCATTCCAGTTGCCTTAATCAGATGGCCATCAAAATGATCTCATCAAAATCTAAACTTTTTTAATTAACAGAGTTACCATCATCATCTAACCCTGTAATCTCATCAATAAAAGCCATCAAGTTAGCATGACAAGATCTGTTTTCCATTTATCTATGTTGATCAGCATTAATTATATTATCCTCCTTTAATTCTTTATTAATTGAGCCTTATATCAGCTGTTTCATCCTTTTCCTTTGGATCAATGTTAGACTGACAGGGATATAATTGCCCAGGTCATCTCATTTACCCCTTTAAAATATTGGCACAACATTAGCTTTCCTCTTTTCTCTGGGGCTTTTCTGGTGCTCCAACACTTATTGAAAATCAACAGTAATGATCCAGAGAATTTCTTTGCCAGGTTTTTCTCCAACTCCTCGGTGAAAATCATCTGGGCCTTCTTATCTGGAAATGTACACTGTTAGTAACAGTCTTTTTAATTCTCTGGAGTGACCACTTGAATGGAAGGTACTTCAGCATTACCTTATGATAAAATTTCTACTTTTCCCCCCCTACTAAATACTGAATAGAGTTATGCACTGAGCACACATGGCTTGCCTGCTTTATTATTCTTTACTCTGTAATTCCCATCTGCTAGCACAAAGCCAATATTGTTCTTCTCATCTTATTTGCTTTTAATATCCTTCAAAAAAAGCCCAAATAGTCTCTCTTCCTATTGACCTTAACATCCATGGCAGGTCTTATCGCCTTTTCACTTTTGTAATTGATTCATCTTGATTTACTTGTATCTGGAGAGGTCTGTTATAAAATGACTGTGTGTTCTTTTACTTTTTTTTTTCCCTTCATGTACTTTCACCAGTTCATACTTCCATGTATGTTTGTTTTATTGTGGTACTCTTCTCCCCTCCTTCCCTCCATGTGATTTGGTTCTTGATATCAACCCTCTGAAACCAGCCCATTTAAAGCAATACATAAACAGTGCTTTCTGGCCTTTGTTCAGGAATTTTAATAAATGTAATAATGATTTCTTTGTTGTTTTAACCTAGCAATGTGCTAGAATTATCACCTGTGCCTTTTTGGAATTGTAGAAAAGTTATGACATTGACATCAGAAGTTTATCACTCAGGCTTCTGATAATGCAGCCACTTATTCCTGCTGCATTATAGACAAGTTCTCAGCTGAACACTCACCTGCCTGCTGTGATGTGGCAACTTTCAGCAACTCCCAGCTGGTCCTTTTGTGCTTTGCCAGTTAAATATTCATCCATGAACCTTTGATATTGATCTCTTCTCCACTGTCAGCACTTGGAAAGAGGTAGTACCATTTCTGACATGAAGTGACATTTCCAACTCTCTCCCCTCTCTTCATCATTCCTAAATAGATTACAATCAGTGCATTTCAACATTCCAGTCATGCAGATGACCCCATCAAGTCTCAGTAATGCCAATGAGGACAAATTCATGGGAGTTCATAAACAAGCCATTGTTGTTTACTAGCTGGGCTTCTAGCTTTGGAGTATTGGCAATGAAAGATTTATGGTTTTTTTTTTTCTTCTTGGAGCTTTGATTAATCTTTTCTCCTAGTGTTTTGATTCTATACTAAATGGCAGCTCTGTTCCTCTTCCTGCTCTGCCCTCCCCTTTTGTTATTAGTTTATCACCCTCAGCCAACATTTGGAAAAAGATACTGCCTGGTAAAATGTCCAGTGGAAGTCAGATGTTCTCAGTGTCCCAGTCAAGATGTTCCCTATGCAGGTGCAAATCACTTTTCTCAGTTTTTGTGGTTAGGAAATTATGTACTTTGTTTCTTTTTCAGTAAGAGCAATAAAAAAAAAAACCCTTTCTCATTTCAACTGACAGTCAGAAAGAAACTGTGTGGTAGATGCTAGAGGAAAAGGTGGTGAATAATGTAAAAGAAAAGACCATTTAGTTCTGAGAATAAGAGTTCAGTGCTCATTCTATCATGTCCAGTGGAAATCACATGTTCCCAGTGTCAGGAGGCTGAGAACAAATTCCCAAAGGCAGGAGCAGAGTGCTGACAAAGACAGGCAATAGGAATTTCTCCAGAATCAGGCATTTTCCTCCTCCATAATTCACATCCATTAAACACCCCAGAGCTTCCAGTTCATACAGAGCAGGGGAAGGACTTTAATAGACCAGGTTTTGTTCACTGGATTAAAAAGTTCAGCAAATGCCAGTGTCACATTTGATGTCTTGGCATTTGGGTAACAGCAAACTCTGCTGTGGTTTATACTTGCTTCTTGAAAAAAATCCTTTCCATTTATCTTTTATGGATGGTCATTTTCTTCCACTATATAACTGACATGGAGATTTGAGATAGATTTAATAGATGGAGATGATGGTAGCAAGATGCTATAGTGTCAAATAAAGATATGTGTTGAAAAATATTAACCTTTCAGATTAAATATATATTAGTTTAGTCATAATATAAAAACAAACCTGTTTTTTTTCCCAAGGTTTATTTTCTTTTTCTGCCAGGGTGAAATAAGCAAAGTTTAGGTCAAACAATTCCTCAAGACAGGAATTAGATCTTTTGGTGGAAGGTGGCTATAACAAAGCAGTAAAAAAACCTATATTCTCCTCATAAAAGTTGTGAAGTAAATCTCTTCCCAGCAATCACCAACCTACCAGAGAGTCATGAAGGTGGATTAAGCCTTGATCTTTAATTATGATTCTATTTTCTTTCCAGTAATGATCTCTTCAAGTTTCCACCAAGCCAAGTATTTAGAAGTAATGGTCCCAGATTGTTTTCAGAAATTTAGGGTCTATTTTGTTCACTCTCACTCATCCTATAAGCTTCTCCTTGTTTACAGCTTTCTGGAAAATTATTCTCTGATGCACTTTTTCCCAACATGAAACATGGATTTCACAAACCACTGAGACACAAAACAGCTTAACAGGCAACACCTGAATGGTGTAGTTTGATTTTTTTTTCCCAGTTCTTTTACTGAAATGCTTTTGTTCTAAGCAGTCCTTTAAATTGAATTCTCCAGGACAGAGATTTGGGCCTTTAACTGCACCATAAAATATGTCATGCATTTGGGCATTTAAAAAATAAACATGAAAAAAGCTAGAACATTAAAGAACTGTGTTCTTTAAGCTCCTGTTTTGCCTATCCTGTTAAGGTATTTTTTCCAGTTGCTCTAAAATTCCCTATTTCAAGGGTTTGTTTTGTTTTTTTCTTTAGCTGTAGCAGCTGTCAGCTCTCCCTTAGTTTTCTTGCCATTAATGCTTTTTCCAATTCTTCATGTTCTGCCTTGAGGTTAGATTTGAGTGAGAAAAGTCCATCAATTCATGCAGCAACAGATCTGGGCCTTTATTCTATTTCTTCCCACATTTTTTACTTTTTTCTTTAAGATTTGCTGCTCCTTTCTCCTCATGTCTTTACCTGAGGATCCAGAGTATTTCTTGAAGTTCCTCTCTGGGGAGAGCCATCCTCCTTGAGTGACCTATGCAGATGCAAATCACTCTTCTCTAGTTTGATGTTTAGGAAATTATGTGCTTTGTTTCATGTTCAGAAAGAACAATAAAAAAGAAAATCCTTTCCCTTTTCAACTGACAGTCAGAAAAAACTGTGTGGTAGATGCTAGTGAGAAAGGTGGTGAATAATGTAAAAGAAAAGACCATTTATTTCTGAGAATAAGAGTTCACTACCCATTCTGTCATTATATTCAGTAAAAGTCCAAAATGAAACTCCCCACCAGTCAATTTCTGGGGTTATTTTGTCAAAGATTTTTTAACCAGCATGGAGTAATCTTGCACTACTCGTTAAGAAGATTTGATATAAAGAAATCATCCCTAATAAATCCATATTATCCAATCACATTTCATTCATGTTCCTGGCCTTCTTTTTTCCATTGCCACTTTTTTCTTTCAGCTGTTTTACTTCCTGACACTGCTTTTCTCACATATTGACTCACTTTCTTTTTGCTCTCACTGCCTGTAGGTGTTGCTTCTCTCACTGAGCTTTCTTCACATCACTGAAGTTCTTTCTTCACTTGCTAAAATCCCTTCCATGTAGCCCAAACTTTAAAACTCTGTAGCTCATTTGCAGGTAACTCCTGCAGGAAACTCTTGGGTTCCTCTTTTTCCTAGTTCTGTGGCTTTTTTTCCCATTCACTTGTCTTTCTTGACTCTCAAAACATTAGTAGGAGCAATCTGATCATTGCTTGAGTAGGAATGTGGAGAGAAAAATAGCTGAAACTGTACATTCAATGTGTAGCTATAGAGTAAACCAGAAGAAGACTCAGAGATACTGGAAAAATCTTCCCACTTCTGCTTTTTCCCCATATCAATTTGATGAAAAAAATATTGAAGACACAGTCATGAAATGAAGACACTCAAATCATGTAGGTTTTTTGACATTGCCAAGGTTCTCTATTATAAGCAAGTCTCCAGCTTGATTCTATTTGTAGCTTTCTTTTTAATTATCTAAAAATGAGGCAGGAAATGAAATGTAAGTGAAAAAAAAAACAACCCACAAACACCAGAAATGAATACTCAAGCTATAAGCCTTCATTTTTCTCCTTGTAGCAAGCAACTTTTCTAGCAAATATGCAGAGTAATAAAGCTGTAACATAAGAATAAACAATCTTGTTCTCCATGCCCTCTGCAAACTGTATTAATAAAGTGGCTTTCATTTCATCAAACAAGATTCTAGGAGTGGATAGAGCTGACTGGGATAATGCAAATCATCTTGAATAAAGGAATATGATCAGTGTTACTTTTTTTTTTTCTTTTAACACCAGCTTGTATGAGTTGAATTCATTTCTCTCTCTCCAAATTTGCCTGCTTTATCTCTCCTCGATGCGCTTAGTTTGGATGATTCACTCAAGGTGATCTTTTTTACAGCACACACATGGCCACCCTGGGCAGCCTAGTGGGAAGGTTTTAAGAGCTGTTGCCTAACCAGGAGCACACTGAGTCCCTAAGACCATAAAAATTCCCTTCTCTCCCTCATATCTCTGCACATCCACCCCACACACCATGCAATCGGCTTAGGGATACATCAATTGCACAGCAATAATCCGCTCCCCCCCGTGGGCTGTGGCTTTGGAGTGGGGCCCCTTCTTTTTGCATTTTACAGATGTAAAGGGAGCTCAGCCTCCCACCCCTCTTCCACCATGATTATTCCTTTCATGCAGGCCCACACACTTTTTTTTTTAGCAGTGTTAAAACCAGCAGTTCCACCTTCATGTGGCAGGGAGGCAGAAAGCAGCTCGACCCTCATGGTGGCCACAGCTTTGGTTTCTGAGATAACCCACTGTGGCTGCATGGAGATGGCAGCTGGCACCTTCTTCTCCTTGGTTCAGGGGCTTTTATGTTCATTCAGGTGAACAACCAGCAGAGGGGATATGTGCATCCAGTTCTGGAATCCTCAACACAAGAAGGACATTGAGCTGTTGGAGGAGGTCCAGAGGAGGGCCACAAAGATGGTCAAAGGGCTGGAGGAACTTCCCTACAAAGACAAGTTGAAGGAGTTGGGGTTGTTCAGCCTGGAATAGAGAAGGCTCAGGGGGGACCTTATAGTAACTTATCAGTACCTGAGAGGGTCCTACAGAAAGGCAGGGGTAGGACTTTTTAATAAGATATCGGATGGGAGCATTAGATATAATGGATGTAAATTGGAAGGGGGTAGATTCAGGCTTGATATAACAAAGAAATTCTTNTGGTATAAGCTAACACTTGCCTCATGAGCTCGAAGGCTGCACAAAGAAACAAGCAAAAAAATGAGCCTTGGAGAAGCATAATATCTTCGGGGAAAAATTTGTTGGAGCATCTTCCTTACAAGGAGCAGATGAGGAAGCTGGGTCTCTTTAGCTTGGATGAGACTGAGGGGTGACCTCATTCATATCTATAAATATGTAAAGGGTGAGTGTCAGGAGGATGGAGCCAGGCTCTTCTTGGTGACATCCAGTTAGAGGATTTGGGGCAGTGGGTGCAAGGTTGAACACAGGAAGATCCACAAAATTACAAGAAAAAACTTCTTCATGGTGAGGGTGACAGAACAGTGGCACAGGCTGCCCAGAGAGGGTGTGGGATCTCCTTCTCTGGAGACATTCAAAACCCTGCCTAGACACCTTCTTGTGTGACCTGGTCTAGTTGTTCTTGCTCCAGCAGAGGGATTGGACTAGATGATCTCTTGAGGTCCCTTCCAATCCCTGAAATTCTGTGATCTGGGCTTAAAAATGGGTACCTGAGCTGTTGTCTGCACTGACAGTCCTAATCCTACCTGTAACAACAATCTGTGCATGTTTCTTTTTTCCCATCTTATTCACACAAATGAGAGTAAACAGAGGCGAGTGAGGAAAGAGAAAGATGGGCTGGGGGTGTGCAAGTATGAAGAGGCTGCCTGGATTTCTTCCATTTGCAGAGCTGTGTAGACATTGGAGACTGCATTCATTGTCCTGCTTCTAGCTGGTATAGTTTAAATATGGATGGTCAACAGAGCATAAATATGTTGTGCATGTGCATTGTGACAGCACATATATCAGGAGAAATTTTCACAAAAAAAAGCCCAGAAAACAATTGTCACAAAGACATTTTCTCATATCACAGCTAGTCATCTGCCAGCAAGATGTCAGAAAGAAGTGTTAAAAATACTGTATGTATTCAGCTCAGAGTGTGTTTACATTTGCAATATGTTCTTTTATGTGAAAGAACAGAGACAGAATGAAAGGAGAATCCTCCCCTTGGTAATGACTATTTTCATGTCTGCCCAAAGCTTTGTAAATAATGCAGCACTATAAAATTTAGTCATAAGAAGTAATCATTATCTCTCAATAAAAGAGAATAATTTTTCCATTTGACCTACCATTTAAATGTCTATAAACATTTTATTTATCTTTAAGAGTGTTCCTTCTATTCATGTCCTAATACAAGCTGTGTGAAGATTTATAACTTGTGGAAAATTACCCTGTTGTATAGCAGGTTCCCTCTTTTTTTCCAAAACCTTCAGTTCTTAACAGGGATTTTTAATCTTCCTACTGATTGTGCCCCAGTCAGAGAACAAATAGGCCATGAAAACTTCTTTTGGTTATTTCTGAAAACTTTCTTCATCAGAGAAATGCATTAATGAAAAATACCCCTGTTCAAGGGGACAAAGAGGCCAAAACCTCTTTTTCACAAGATTCTCAGATGTTTTCTTTGTGGAAAAGGCATGATGAGAAAAAAGTGGAGGATTAAATTTTATTGTAAATGAAAAGAGTTCTCAGTGTGGCTTATTAAAAAAAAAGAGCACATGATTGTTAAGCAATTTTATATTACACTGTCTTGAGAGGGAGGTGGTAACTGATGACTGAGACGTTGTCAAGGCATTTTATCTTTTTGTTTATACATAGTGTGCAGTTGCTGTTTGGTCACAAGGAAAGACACATGATCTGTATGCCAAAGTGGGAAATATTTGCATTCTATTTGTTGGCATCATGAGTAACAGTGCATTTGGTGTGATAGATTACTTACAGTTGAGTGAGATCAAAAGATTTGATGTAGGAAAGGAAAAAAAGTAGCTAACCTAGAATGATGCAACATAGAATATCTAAAACAACAAAGGATTCCTCTTAAATATGTATTAAAAAGCTTAAAGGTTTCATTTTGCTGAAAGCAATGAATGATGAGGTGGAAGTCATGAGTACTGCATTAGTACTCAGGCTTGGCATCTTGATTTAGAGAAGTATAGATGCATCAGGTGAAACTGGTGGGGAAAGAGAAGGTCATGCACCATCTCTCCTGCAAGCTTTTGTTCTCCTCTTCACACTTCCAACCAGGCTTCAGTTAACCTGCAAAAGAAATCTGAATACCTTTTTCCAGCTGGGATTTCTGATGTACTCCAAGCAATACCAGCCTGTATATTGCAGGCCCCAGGGCTCAGCATGCTGCTCAGCAGAAGGCAGCAGAGATGCACCCTAGAGGAGTCATTAAGTCAT
Organism: Turnix velox; assembly: GCA_013400935.1. NCBI lineage: Eukaryota > Metazoa > Chordata > Aves > Charadriiformes > Turnicidae > Turnix > Turnix velox. Next base: position 14,345 of record VZTY01035166.1, read on the forward strand.
GCCTGTGTAGAGGGTTTCAGGGTGTTGCAACTGTTGCTGGGACAGCATACTGAAAAGTTTTGCTTTACCTTTACTATCTGAAGATTTTATGGGTCTGTCTTTTGTTAATGTTGATAATCTGGGGGGACAACTTGGGCTGCTGATCAAGATTTGCAGTGCCCTGCATCCAAGAGCACTGAGAGCACTGACAACTTCAAAAGGAGCCTCCTTGAAAGGTCTTAAAGACATGGGCTGTGTACAGATCATGCAATACAGTTATAAGCAATAGATTTTAAAATCTTTTACATGACTAAAAATCAATAGGAAATACTACAAAGAGTAGATTACCTGATAATATCTCAGGTTGCCCAGCTAGTGGATGCTCCTTCTCTGGAGGTGTTTTAAGTCCAGGCTGGATGAGGCACTGAACAACCTGGTCTAGTTAGAGATGTCCCTGCCCACGGCAGAGGAGATGGAACTAGATGGTCTTTAAGGTCCCTTCCAACCCAAACCATTCTATGATTCTATGACATCTTACTAATAGAGAATTTCCAAAGTCTTTCAGTTGGTATGTGTATGAAAGTGGAAACAGAAAAACAAATAGTCTTCTTCTGCAATTAGTCCTGTTTGAATTTCTTTGAGAAAGCTGTAATTGTCTTCATTGCCTCTTAAAAACATAAGCTGATGAAGAAAATATGATGGAACATCTCTTGTATGGAGAAATAACTTTCCCCCCAACTACTAATCATGTAGTTGGTACTGTAGCTTGCAGCTACTACATCTTATGTGCTTAATCTGAAGCATCAGCTACGTACTGCTCTGTTGTCAAGGAAACTCTCCTAATTACTAGTTAGACCATAGTAGTAACATGTTTCTCATCTTCTTGGTAGAAATGGGCCTTTCTGCCAAGAAACAACAGAAAGGTAAGAACCAGCTGCAACAAGAGTCTTTATCTTCTCAGATAAAGTTATTTGCAGCTTCTGGTTCCTGCTTCAAACACAGTTGGTATATTTTTTTCCTATTATTATTATTATACACAGTCTTGGGATCAGGGAAGTCTTAATCTCCAATTCCATTCTGAGAACTAGGCTGGATTCCAACTACATAGTTACATTAGGGACTGTAAACTCTTCCTAAATAATACAAAAAACCTTGAATATAACCACAGAGGGGGTTATTTCCTTAATAGATATGATATAATTACTTCTAAGACAAAGACAGAGGTATAAAATCATTTAAAGAGTCATCATTCAGATCATTTAGCAGCACTGAAAATCTGACCAGTATAAATACCAGACTTGATTCAGAACTCATTTTGTCCACAAAAGTTCTTAAAGAATCCAATCTGAATAAAATAATACAATGGTTTTATAGGGGAAAAATCATGTAACTGTGAATTGACAAGGCTATCCATGTTGTCAACAGTTAAAGTTATTAAGATAACTTCCTACTGAATCATACTGAAGTCAGCCTTTTTTTTATTTTCTAAAGCAAAAGCTCTGAAGTAGAATGAATGGCATATTCATGATAGAGGGGACAATACATTACATTTTGCAGATACCAGTGAGGACTTAGCATTTAATTTGGGAAACTAATATAATCCATAGAAGTTAACAGCCTAATTTTCATGATTCTTCAAAGGAAGGAGGAAGGGTATCAGTAGGAAGCAAAACAGATATGCAATTTTAATACTGTGAAACAAATACTTTCTTTGGCATATGTAAAGGACAGGCATTAACAGGGACATAATTACTCTTGTCCTGGCTACACCCAAAATACCCTGAGCAGTTCTGGACATCTCTATATTGGGAATATATTGAAAAACACTGAAGGCAGCTCTGAGAAGAATCTTAAAATGTCACCAAGAAAAAAATCAGAGATCATATGCAGTATGTGTGTAGAAATTAGGAATCCAGATCATTCAGTAGCACTGAATAACTTATCAGTATAAATAAATACCAGACTTAATTCAGAACTCCTTTTTTTTTTCCCCAAAATTCTTAAAGAAAATGAACATCTGGAACCTAATCTAGGATGGACTTCCATGCAAATCCTTCAACCAACTTTAGGAGGCTCTGTGTTAGGCTCTATCGTTGGATTCAATGTCTTAGAAGCTTATAGAGAAAAGAATAATGTTAGATTAGACCAGAGACTAATATTCCAGCTATAATTATCTCTTGAGTTCACAAGTAAGAACTTTACCCCTTCAATTATATAGGCTCTGATTTTGTAAACGAAGATCAAAATGAATTCAGAAAGTGACTTTGATTTGTGAGAGTGAAAGAACAGATGCTTTAAAGAAACAGCCCTTCAGATAAAAGTCAAAGGAATGAGATACTGTTTTCAACAGATTTTTCTTTTCTTTTTTTTTTCCAGCTGTAACTACACTGAGAAACGAGTCATTATTAGGCAAATTGAGGTAATTCTGGGAGTTATCTGTCGAAAAAAGGGTCTGTGAAAATTCATCACACACTATCAGGGTAGTCAGCAGAGACCTGGGTAATTACAATGAAAATAACCTACAGATGCATTTCCCCCTCAAGCAGACTCCGGGTTAACTACACATTGAGTGACTATTTAAAATATACCCATCTACATTGTGGGCAGTTGAAGTCTGAGTCAGAGAAAGATGCAAAATCTGAGAAAACAGCATCACTGAGGTAGGGTTAGGTGTGTGGGATAAGGAAGGTGACCTTTTTCATGTTCTCAGCTTTAAAACTAGGGAAATGAAATGTCAGGCAAGAAATTACCATGAATACAAATGCCTTTCAGTCACTAGAGCATCGGTGGAACTAATGTAGGAGCTTGGATGTTTTCCTTTCAGGTCAATTGGCTGCAATCTGACTTCACCCAACTTCTCCCTGTGTGGAGAGATCAGATATATTCTCTCTGAACAGGCTCAGGAAAGTCTTATTGCTTTCCTTTATGCAAGGATTTACTAAAACAAGGGAGTTTTTCCCTTGCACTGTGCTGGTAATAGGGGTGCTAAGTGCAGGAACAAAATGCTTATAGAATCATTGACTCATAGAATAGTTTGGGATGGAAGGGACCTTAAAGATCATCTAGTTCCAACCTTCCTCCATAGACAGGGACATCTCCCACTAGATCAGGCTGCTCAGTGCTGGTCTTATAAAGGTGACATTTACTCAGATGTAGTGCCAAGACTTGTATTTTTCATGCTTCTCTAGTATAGTCCAAAAGAAAGCATCTACTTCTTAAGAAAGGTGTTGCAGAAGCCAAACTGGTGGGGTTTCTGAGTCCAAACTCTGTAGAAATTGAATTTAAGCTGGAACAGACAGCAAAACAAGTAAATAAGTTATGCCATAATGGCCTATTACAATATAACAATATGTTGCCTTTTAGATAACTTTCAATTTGCTAATTTGAAAATTGCAACCATATGAAAGCTTTCAGGGTGGCAGCACGTTTGTTTGGAGCTGGGTATTTGAATATGCCAAATATTGGTTCTGTTAAGCTATTATAAAGCTAAACATCTACATCAGGCACATTTTCTTTCTGCATGAGCACAAAGGCATAATGCTCCATGTTTTGCTGATATCTGCATGATTAACTGCACTTATTTTCTATTTACTGCACAAAGCTGTGCACTAGAAAACCTGTTTGGAACATTCAGGCTTTCACTTAGGGACATTCCCCTCCATATAATGACCAAAGAGCAATAGATGTCAGGAATCAGAAACCTCCCAGGGCCCTGATTTTTACAGCCTCATTAGTAGAGTCTTAATTAGTTGTCACCAGGTTAGCATTGACTTGTTGAGCTTATACAGAAAGCACTGAAGGGCAACTGATGTGCTCTCAAAATGTCACATCCTGTATCCAGGCTCCATTATAAGATACTTTTGTTTGAAAATGTTGGTCTGAGTAAAAAACAAGTGGTTTTATCTTCTGACCTCTTGGTTCTCTTAGTAGGCTCTGGGGTTTTGCCTTTATTTCAGGAGAAAAAAAATAGTATTATTTTAGAATGTTTCACTGAGAATTTTCCTTTCTACAAGTGCAATTTCTGCTAGATATGTACATTTATACATCCTTTCATGTGTTGTTCCAGCTTCTGTGTTTGTATCTTTAAACATTGAGTGTATTTTTATATATAAAAGAATGTAAAGAGAAATGGTAACTGTCAAAAGATGTTTCTTAATGTAGATAATTGCAACCTACTAGATTATTTTATCACTTTTATCCTTTTTTTGGAGCTCTCCCTATGCTAATATAAATAAATAATTTGCTATTTCTAGCCTAATTAATGAATGGATATCTGTCTTGAGCAAGGAGGACTGGGCAAGATGACCCCCAGAGATCTTTTCTGATCTAAATTGTTCTGTGACCCTGTTTACACCCTCAAAAATGTGCACACAGGCACACACACATTTCCCAAGAAACAATGGCTTAAAAAAATGCCTCAAAGATAACTAATTACCTATTTACATGTCCCAGGGGCCTCAGTAAGTTGATTAAAAACCATTTTCACATAAAAGAGGAGGTATATGTAGTGTATGCAACAGAGGAATAGGGTCAAACTTTCTGGTGGTTAGAGAGATGGTGTCTCTTGTCACTCTGAACCTTGAATTATGTGGTTTGGGAGCAGAGATTTCTGTACA
>VZTY01035166.1:19020-37915 GCA_013400935.1 Turnix velox
ATATAGTATTGTTTTTGTTATCTTTATGATGTTCCATAAGACTTTTGAATGACATTGAGTTCTGATTTTCTTGTGTCAGCTGGAATCTCTGCATCTCTATGGACTGATGATGAATTTGCTATAAAAAAAGCAAAAATTATGTTTGTTTTAAAGAGTTATAGGTGGTTTGACATCAACTGTCCTAACTCTTTTCTTATAAATGTAATCTAGAATGACTAAAATGATGAAATCTCAAAAAATTTCTCTCAAGGATGCTACAAATTTCATCCTTGTAAGTTACAAGCTATAGAGACACAATACAAAAGCTACATCCAAGATCACAGGGCTGTGATGAAAGGCTTTTTTTTTTTTCACTTGCTTCTTCTAAATGATATTTCAACCTCCCTGATCTGAAATTTCCCCAATGTGTTTTCTGACTATATGTCAGATGCCCCTGAGATAGGCCATCAATAGACTCCTTTAAACCTTTAACCAGCAGTGGTAAAACTACCTATGAGATGAAAGAGCTGTGCTTTTTCAGACAGTAAAATAGCTCAGTCCATTACCAGCATGAGATTCACACAAAAATAAGTTATCCTGCCTTTTTTTCACTGGTTTTGCCTGACTACTGAACAGAGGAGGTTACTGAGGCTATGAAGTGAAGTTCTCAGTGAAAGAACAGAAGGAGAATAAATTAAAAATTACTGAAAAAAGTGAATGGAAGAGCTCTCCACCTGACTGCAGTGACACATTGGGCAATAACACTTAGTGATCAAAAGTAGGCTCTTACCTTGTTGACGTTTTAGGAGGAAGAGCAGCTGGCACTAAAACAAGCATTTCCTAGTAAAGAAGATTTTTCTCTTACCTCAGAAATCCAGTGATGTCTTGCCAATATCTTGAAGGGCTTCTGCTCAAAAAAAAGTACTCCTTACTCTATGATAAATTCTTTTAGCAAGGATTTTTATTACAGAGAGCAAAGCAAGGTAGAGGGAGGTGTGTTAGCTGATTTTCTTGCTTCGTCAGACAGACTTTATTTAAAAAAATAGAAAAAGAAAGGAGGAAAATACTACTTGATACACACCTAAGCAACATCAAGTTGAAACTGGTTGTTCCTGAAAACACCTCTCTCATATTGTATCCCTGCAGGGGGGTGAGAACTAGATGATCTTTAAGGTCCCTTCCAACCCAAACCATTCTATGATTCTATATTTATCTTGTCCAACAATTGTCAGCAAATGTGGTTTAAAAGGTCAGGTATGTTAGGGCCATAGTAAAATGAATCAAGATGAACTATTTGGACATAGGATCCAAAACAGAGAACTTACTTGTTCCCATGGCAGTGGTACAAGAATGGGGGTGCAAGAGGTTTCTCTCTTCCTGCATGATGGTGGTAGAGGGTAATTTTATACATTGATGGGACAAGGGGCAATAGGTTCAAGGTGAAACATAGGATGTTCCACAGAAATATGAGAAAAAACTTCTTCACAGTGAGGGTGACAGAACAGTGACACAGGCTGCCCAGAGAGGGTGTGGGATCTCCTTCTCTGGAGACATTCAAAACCCACCTGGACACCTTCCTGTGTGACATGGTCTGGGTGTACCTGCTCCTTCAGGGGGGTTGGACTAGATGATCTCTTGAGCTCCCTTCCAATCCCTGATCCCTCCCAATCTATGATTCTGTGTGATTCTGTGCTCTGCAATTGAAAACACCCCATTATTGTTACCCCTCCTGAAATATTTCTCTGAGGTTAGGCTGATCTTCGACACCAGTTCTGTTTTGGGGACCTGTCTGACTAATCTTGAGGTAAACTCTTTTTTGTCCTTTCAGATTGCAGCAAGGCTTTGCACATATAAATTTGTTTCCACTGTTGAACAACCATCTGCTCTGCATGTGTTGCCACTGATTTTCACCAGCTATTCCAACAGATTTTCTAAATCTAGTTGACTTCTGGAGCGGGATGAACTCTTACACTAAATCCTGCATTCCTTTACAGTCACAAATTTCTGCAAAGCAGGAAACTGTGGCGAGATACTCACTGAGAATTATTGCTATTTTATAGCTAATTAGTGCAGTTAATTATATTTTGTAATTATACTATGTTTTGTTTTTATAAACATGGAGGTCGCATTATGTGGAGTCAGATCTCCTTTAGAATTTAAACTAATGATTATTGAATTATGAGGATAATTTAGTTTTTGCTGTTTTAAGGCAAAAAAAAGGGATTGCATCTTGTATTGACCCAGTTTTTCTTGTATTTTTTTATACAGTCTCTGTCCTTTAAGATTCATTATGATATTCCTCTTTTACTGAGGATGAATATGATCCATTTTCTTAAGTTTTCTTCATAGTCACTTAAATCCCATACAGGAACCCAAAGTCACAGAATAATTATGTAGTATGTCCCTGCCCATGGCAGGAGGGTTGGAATTAGATGATCTTTAAGGTCCTTTCCAACCCAAACCATTCTATGATTCTATGATTTTTTTTATTCACCTGCTTAAAAATGAAGAAATAAATGCAAGAACTGTTGAGCAGATAACTTCTTTTTACCCTGCTAATGTCCTGTTTTGTACATAATACAGAGAGAGCTTTTTAATATATAAATTTTCAAGTTAAAATACGTGGCACTTTGATAAAAGATGTTGCAAAATTTAATCAACTTTTAAAGTTATCTGTTATTTTGTTAGGAGTAAAAATAATGGGTTTGCATCTTCATGCACACCAGCATAAAACCATGGCTTCCTGAAAGAATGTGAATTTGATTTAGTTTGGGAAATAAGTTTTTAATTATGCAGTTCTGCAAATGCAGATGACACTTGTGATTGCTATTTCAGTTCTATTCTCTTGATGATTTTGGTCACGATAAAGTTTTTAATTTCATGACTGTATAGACTTGGTGAATATGACACCTCCTTTATTTAGAATAATTTTGTAAAAAATAGAGGCATACCTTCACTGAAATCTCATAACACCGAATTCATCATATATATTATGTAATCTTGTAGGAGAAGATGTTGTGATAATGTTCACTGATATAATCACATGAAAGGGTGAATCATGCAGAGAAACTCTATCAGCATAATAGCTATAATATATTATAATAACTGACAAAGAATGGTAAGCAAATATGCAGTCATAAAAGCTTCAAACCATAGCTTAGTACACAGTTTTGCTGTAGCACTGCTTCTCTAATAGCTTGCTTGCCTTATGCCAGAGCATCTCACATGCTTCTTGAGATATTTCAGCTTTTTTAGAGTTTGATTCCTCTCAAGACATTAAACTTCACATGTAAAAGCAGACACAAACAAGAAAAAAAGAGATAAATCTCTGTCATGAAAGATAAGCAATTGCAAACTTCTAATTCTTTCTTGAAACTCTTTTGATGTTCTTATGGCAGCCCATCATATGTTCTATAACCAGGTACAGAGGAGAAGAACTACTACAAAGAAAGTTCTAGTAAATATAGTAGATAAGACTTACTTCTTTTCAGGCACTGTTTCTAAAACTAACTGTTAATTTACACTCCTTATTTTAAGCAATTAATGCTTAAAATTAACTTAGTCCATCTTAACGAATTTTTTTTTGCATATTTTTGTTAATATACAATGAAAATAACTTTATTTTCCTGTCACACGTATTGGCTTCAGTCAACTGAAGACACCGTGATTCATCATGTGTGAACAACAGTGACCTCATGTGGCTGCTGCTTCAGGGATGCTCGTACCAGTCGGTACGAAAGGAACACATCTGTCTTCATGGCAGGAATGTAAAACTGTTCATTGATGGCCATCGTGGTGCATTTTAGTTAATTTTTTTGGTCTCAAGACAATTTCAGTTACAGCAAGTTCACTACTACAGTGATTCAGAAAGGACCTTGATGAATGCAGTCATAAAATGGACAAGAAAGCTCTCCTTCTCCTTCCCCTTCCACTCCTTCTCCTTCTCCTTTTCCTTCTCCTTCTCTTTCTCCTCCCCCTTCTTGCTCTCCCCCTTCCCCTTCTCCTCCTCTTTCCCCTTCTCCTTCTCCTTCTCCTCCTTCTCCTTCTCCTCCTTCTCCTTCTCCTCCTTCTCCTTCTCCTCCTTCTCCTTCTCCTCCTTCTCCTTCTCCTCCTTCTCCTTCTCCTCCTTCTCCTTCTCCTCCTTCTCCTTCTCCTCCTTCTCCTTCTCCTCCTTCTCCTTCTCCTTCCCTTTCCCCTTCCCCTCTCCTCTCCTCTCCTCTCAATAGTCACAACACTAACTGTAAAAACCTCTGGACTGTGAAGACTGGTGGCTTCATTCTTGCTGTATTCAATACAACATAATGATTGCATTCAGATTAATAGGATATAATGAAAAAAAGACTTGATTCTGTCAATAAAGCACCATCTGAATTAGAACTACCAGCTCGATCATTATATAATTTCCTCCTTAAGTAGGAAGGAAATAATAACATGCATTTATTAAAAAATGAGGAAAAAATATCTCCACACCTAATTTGTCCTACTGGCTGAAAACCCTGAGCCAACTTGGACAAGTGAATCCTGTCATTTTAATAAAAATTCCCTAATTTTTAAGATTCTCACAGTGTTTATTTAGTGTTTCTTTTAGCAACACTCACAAAAGCAGTTAAGAAGCAGTGGCCTAGATTGTGCATCTGCTTTGGCAGGCACCTCCGAGCTGCTCAACTCCAGCTGCAGAGGGAAAAATGGAAGTTGCCAAAAATATTAACCAGTCTTTATGGCCAAAAGGAATCATTAAATTTGTTTTAGATGAATGCCTTCTTCTCTTTTCTCTCCCTGCTTCTTGAGCTAATGCTCTTAAGCTGTGAAAAGAAGATAGCACGAGAGTGACTGAAGAAAAAAAAAAGGAATAATGTTGCTTTTTTTTTTTCTTTTGAGTTCTTTCTGACTCACTACAAATCTTCCAAATCTGGCAGCAATTTTTGCTATTCTCCTAAATTATGAGATTTTGATTTAACAGGGATTTCTGTAAAGGGGAAGAATTTGGCCTAAATGAAGCATTTTTTTTTTCATTTCAAACATGTGGAATATCACAAAAGCATAAAAAAATTCCTTTTCTACACCAGAGTTTTCTGCATTTTATCTTTGTAGGTTTTCTTCCTCAGCTCAAACCCATTTCTATATTTAGCAGCACCGCTGCAACAAGGGAGCAATCTGAATTCTGAGCTGACTGGTATCAGCATACCTTGTTCTTTTTATGTGGTGGAATCTTCTGCCCTCCAACTCTCCCATTTCAGAGCAGCATCAGTAGTCAGGTCCTTAACTCCTGCAGGATTCTACCAGGTGATTAGGGGAAGGAGGTTTTCACCCCTCTGTCATACAAAACAGCTCTGGCATCCTTTTGTTGGCTGCTGTGTTGTACTTCAGATGGAAGAACTAAATCTCAGCAGAACATATGCATAAAAGATGTTTCTCTGCAAGAACATTGGACTTGTGTCCATAATCATCCCTCTTAAAGATTACAGATCTCTTCTTGATGTTGTGACACTTTCAATTTTAAAATAAAATATATAGGTAATGAGAAATATCTAGAATAGAATCATAGAATCATAGAATAGTTTGGGTTGGAAGGGACCTCAAAGATCATCGAGTTCCAACCCCCCTGCCATAGGCAGGGACACCTCCAACTAGATCAGGCTGCTCAGTGCCTTGTGCTGCCTGGTCTTGAACACCTCCAGAGAGGGGGCATCCACAACCTCTCTGGGCAACCTCTTCCAGTGTTTCACTGTAAAGAACTTCTTTCTTATGTCGAGTCTAAATCTACCCCTTTCCAATTTACATCTGTTGTTTCTGGTCCTCCCATCTGATATCATATTAAAAAGTCCTTCCCCTGCCTTTCTGTAGGACCCCCTCAGGTACTCATAAGTTACTATGAGGTCCTCCCTGAGCCTTCTCTTCTCCNTCTTGATGCAACCCAGGATTTGATTTGCCTTCATGTCTGCGAGTCACACTGCTGGCTCATGTTGAGTTTGTTGTCAACTGACACTCCCAAGTCTTTCTCTTCAGAGCTGCACTCAAGCCACTCTCCACCCAGCCTGTATCTGTGCTTGGGATTGCTTCCACCCAGGTGCAGGACCTTGCACTTGGCCTTGTTGAACTTCATGAGGTTGGCATGGGCCCACCTCTCATGCCTGTCAAGGTCCCTCTGGATGGCATCCCTTCCTTCAGGTGAAGTCTAAGCAGACTCCCTCTCCTTTCCCCATGGAAGTTGGCACCAGATGGTCTTTGCAGGTCCCTTCCAAGCTGGGCTGTTCTTTGATTCTATGATTCAGTGTCTTTCCTTGAAAACTATGGGGATGCTCTTTTATAAACTGAAGTCAATTACCAAATTGCCAGTTGACTTCCAAATGAATAGGACAAGGTCTGCGATTCATAAAATTGCATTTTCAGGCAGCAGAGAATGTAAATTTAGGTAATGATTTGGAACTTCTCCAGTTGCAGCTTAAGCCTTGAAAAACAACTGATTGCCTCTGAAAGCCCTTGTAGCTAAACATGAAAATTCTTGTTACAAGCACAGCAAGTTGACACCACACAAGCAAAAGGAATGACTTGTACACCAAAGAGAAGAAACACCTTCTGGTTTTTAGTTCTAAAAACATGCAAGAAAAAAAGAGGATGATCAGCTTTGTCCAAGTGTATTGTGAATTAAAAGTTTGGTTTTATATGTTTGCTTCATTTATTTGTTGGAGATTTATTCTTTAATGCTTAAAATTACGTAAAGAAAAACTGTCCACACTGTTTTAGAACTGCATGCAAGTTATTTAAAAGACAGGTTAATGCTAGCACTTCATAATTTGTTTCAAAATTAGGAATTAATAACCCTGCATACAGATAATCCCTCATTTTCCATATTGATTTCCAGTTTCATTTTTAAAAAGAGGACAAGTTAGGAAGGAATTAATGCTACTCTCCTAACAAGAGAAAGCAAATGTCATAGCATCAACGTGAATTTATGAGAAGCACAGAATTTAAAATGCTGAAAGAGACAATTTGTCCATCAAGTCCTGTAAGTATGTCTGACTGAGCCCAGGAGCTGAAACACTGCAGAAAAAGGAATGCAGAGACAAGGAATATTCAAATAGATAATGCTTTCCTTAATGCTGCCTATGCAGGTTTTATTTTAAACATATATATACTTTTAATTCTGATGCCTGGAAATTGTCACTTAGTATACTAGGATAATCAGATGCTGAAGCAGCCAGCTGCTTCCACAAGCAGCAGCCATAGCAACCAATCTTTTCCTGGGTTGGGAGCCAATTCCACAATTTCTAAGTGGTTCCATGGGCATTTTCCCCCCCTGTATTATAAAGGCAGTCAAGCCATTCAGCAAAATCTTAAAAAACTTCAGGAATATAAATCTGGCTGTGTTAAGGCAGTAGATATAAAAAGGAAATTCTGTGTCTCCAGTATGTGTGAGAAAGCTGTAGTATTATCTTTTTCCTTCTCATCTACATCTATATACCATCAAGATATCACTCAGTAGTATAATTAAGCAGTCATAGTCTTCTTGTGTGTTTCTAGAAGCAGCCTAGCCAAAGTTTGAGAGTGAGATCTGCTAAAGATTGTGATCAAGGCTGCATAGAAGTCATCAGTTAAGATGCAATTGTCCCAGGAATCCATGTGATTGATTAATCTCCATTTCAGTGAAAATGAAAGGTGTTTAATCAAAGGCTGATTTTGTTTCTTGAGCACTGTATATGGTAGACATCAGAGGTGATGTTTAGGACAGCAGCAGCATTGCTTTGTTAAACAGCACTAGTCAAAGAGCACACCACAAAGACTCTTGGAGATATTTAATATTAATTGGGGAAAGCCTCTACAAGAAAATTATTTGTTTTACCTCCCATTTATTAATGTAACTAATTAAAATTAGCTTTTACACTAACCTTCAGACAGCTTAGGTATGCCTTGTTGAGAGAGGAATTACAAAAAAAAGAGATGAGTGTCCATGTCATTAGTTTGGAAATTCTTCTAATAAGAAATGTGCAACAGGTATAAATTTGTCTCAGAGAAAATGCTACTGAAAATCTTAAAGTTTTTGATGAATTTGAGTCAAATGTCCACTCTGAAGATAGGTTCATAACTCCTAAAGAGAGCAGAAGCTCCCTCTAACCACCTATTATATCTGTTAATAGAGTAGGAGATCTGTGCTTTTATTTATTTACATTTGTTCTGTGTGAATTTATTTAGGTATTTGAGCCTGGAAACAGGGTCACCAAAACATAAAGCAGTGAAATATTTCTTTAATTCTTCTTTTTATAGTTTTAGCTAAGTTTGTAAGTCAAATTTAAAAAATGTTTAATAATTCAGCCCAATTTCTAGTAAGGTATTATGACACAGGGCAAGCCAAATCCAGACTTTTACTCAAGTAAGTCATCAGTGAAGATCTCTGAATCACATCAAGATGAGTGGAATGTTTATATCAATAATATCCCTGCAAGCAATTATTTCAATGAGTGACTGGGATGGAGTACACATTAATTTAATTAAGAGATAATATAAATTGAGCTGAGCATTGTCACAGGATAATGGCTTCTACATGAATGCCAAGGTATTTGAAGTATAGTGAAGCTGCCCTGAAACATCTCTTTTCAAGGAAGATAGAATTCTTGTTATGTGGTTCCTGCTTCTGTGCTATAATTTCTCCTCCATCAATATTTTTATGTAAATCTGAAGCTTGAGTTACACATGGGGTAATTTTGCTTGCAGAGTAAGGATTTTAACCCTGTTATTGTGCTTGGAAAGAAAAAACACAGAATGTTAGCCTTGAGTGAACTCAAAGTTCTCATTTTTTCAAAAGCTATTTCCCTTTATTCCCCTTGATTTTCCTCACAGAAGTTACTCACTTGGTTAATTTCCATCCCATACATGTGTCTGTAAAGTCTCATTTCACTGGGAAAAAAAGAAGATCCAGGAAACTACAGGCCAGTCAGTCTCACCTCTGTGCCTGGCAAAATCATGGAGCAGATCCTCCTGAAAGTGCTGCTAAAACACATGGAGGATGATATTGAGATGATTGGAGATAACCAATGTGGCTTCACCAGGGGCAAATCATGCCTGACCAATTTGGTGGCCTTCTATGATGGAGTCACAGCATTGGTGGAGAAAAGCAACTGACATCATCTACCTGGAATTGTGCAAAGCATTTGACACTGTCCCACATGTCATCCTGGTCACCAAATGGGAAAAGAATGGGTTTGATGGATGGACCACTCACAGGATAAGGAGCTGGTTGAACGGTTGTGCTCAAAGAGTTGAAGTCAATGGCTTGTTGTCTAAGTACTGGAACCAGTGCTATTTCACATCTTTGTAGGAGACAATGGGATTGAGTGCATCCTCAGGAAGTCTGCAGATGACACCAAGCTGTGTGGTGCAGTTGATACACCTGAAGGAAAGGATGCCACACAGAGGGACCTTGACAGGCTTGAGAGGTGGGCCCATGCCAACCTCATGAAGTTCAACAAGGCCAAGTGCAAGTTCCTGCAACTGGGCTGGGGCAATCCCAAGCACAGATACAGGCTGGGTGGAGAGTGGCTTGAGTGCAGCCCTGAAGAGAATTTGGGGTTGTCAGTGGATGAGAAACTCAACATGAGCCATCAGTGTATGCTTGCAGGGTGGTGAGACACTGGAACAGGTTGCCTAGAGAAGTTGTGGATGCCCCCTCTATAGAGATATTTAAGGCCAGGCTGGATGGGGCATTGAGCAACCTGGTCTAGTGGGAGGTGTCCCTCCCTTTGGCAGGGAGGTTGGAACTAGATGATCTTTAAGGTCCCTTCCAACCCAAACTATTCTATGATTCTGAACCTACCTCACTCTGTCAGATTTATTGAAATTTTCTGTGAAAGACATCATAATTTAATCTTCAAATCTCAATGTTATTTTGCTATTATGTCTGCCATGTTAACTATATTTATTAGCTATATTCTCCTTTTTGTGTCCAAATATGCAGTCAGAAGACAACAGCTGCTTAAATTTTAAGTATTTAATGATAGGCCAAGTGAAGAATCCACAGGAGTGATTTTTTTATTGTTGATGTTGTTGTGATATTTATTTATTTATTTTGTTACTCCTCTCTAAACATTCCCCAGGATGTGAAACTATCATGTTACTCACAAATTTTTCATGCTCCTGCATAAAATGGATTATTTTTCTGGGACACATGCTGAGTTCTTTTGGAACCCTGCTTTTGAGATTGTCAGACAGCTTCTAATTCCCAGCCTCAATTCATTCCTTGCCAATCTACCCTGATTTGTTTTATGCCAGTTCTGTCCTTCACTAAAAATCACTCTTACATCTTTTCTGGTATTTACCCAATGAGAAAATAATCAACTCCCTTCTCAGTCTCATGATTTTAATACCATTTTTGTAATTTATATCTGGAAAAAAAAAAAAAAAGATCTCCCATAAACTGTTTCAGGAATTTTGCTATTATTTTAATAGCAGTACAGACTTCTCTAGCGTGAAGGTAGATCATCTCTGTAAAACACATTTCTCAAAGGAGAGTGACTCTTATTGCTTCTTTTGTCTCTTTTTGTCCCACTTCTTTTCCTGCAGCTTTAACATTTCCTGTAATTCTAACCCTACCCTTATTTCCTCCTTTTCTGCTCAGACCATACCCTGCAGCACCATCTTCATGTAATACTCATCCTCATGTCAAGAAGTGGCGCAGGATGATACAAATAAAACAAACATTATTAGTTCAGTAAATAGTCTAACTCTTATTACAGGGAGTTTTTAAAGAATTTAGAACTGATGCTCTATGTGGGGAGATGAATGAGGGCTAATAATTTAATAAATAAAGGTGACATTACAGCCCTGAATTCCTTGCAGAATTAGAATTGCTGTACACATGGTGATACCCTGCATCAGCTCAGCTTGCAGGTAAATTCCTTTCAGGGAGGAGTTTCAAAGGCATCTCCAGTGGGAGTTTAACATCTAAATTCCTCCACTGTTTTTGAAAATTCAAAGCAAAGTATCTATCTGCCAAGAAACTTTGGAGTAGAAGTCTTCCAGAGGAAAGAGTTTCTAAATATTCTGGTTTTAACTCATGATAATTCTTCCCTGTTCTGGCTGATTTGTATGACTATTTGCTGTTGTTATGTGAAATGTATAATTTACTTCAAATTTTCCTCATTCTTCTTTGAAAAGCATCTTACTCTTTATGGTGTTATGTCACCTTAAAATTAATAATTTTCCAGGAGTCATTTATTAGAATTTTCATATAGTCTGAATAAAAATGGACAAATGACAGATCAATGCCTAAATTACTTAAGATCTGATATACAAAGATTAGCATGTCGAACACAAATAACTCAAGAATAATCTTGGTAAGGTTAATGTTCTGACAAGGCATATTATATGTGGAAGAGATACATTTTAGAAATTGAGATAAGCAAAGATTCTTCACCACTTCAAATCTAGAGCAACTCAGGGTAATTAAAGTAGTAGTTTCCTAGTCTAATTAGAGAAAAGCAGGTCCTGACACAGCAGCAATCCTGATACAGCATCAATTTTCCATTCTCACTGCTTATCAACCAACTGCTGAATTGATTCTTTCTGCTTTGGGTGATGCCCAGCCAGGGAATAGAGAAATGCTGCAATACAGGTGCAAGAATCTCATTCTACCTCCTCTTCTGCTCCCTCATGTCGTGTCAAATATCTCAGGGAGAAAACTGTCCATAAAATTTAGGATACACCAACCTGCCTGCAAAGGAATGTAGACCCTGCCAGCTTCACTGCAGGTGTTCAAAAGTTACCCCAAGGAGATTTTTGGAAAACATGGATGAACTTCTTGTCTTAGATTTGCTGTAAAATGTGAGAGCAACTCGGTTACCATCAGATTTAAGCTAATCTACATTGATGAGGTAGATATATCTACTCTGTTTTTTTTGGTACTCTAGTCTGTTATCATCAAATTTGACCCCAAAATAATGCCAGAAATGTGTTGGGTATAAATCAGGTCTCTCTGTGTGTAAAGAAATGGGAAGTAAATAATGTAAGCAAAACAAAGTAAAGAATGAAGTAAGAAATGCTATTCTCCTCCTTCCTCCATGCCCACAGCAGATTTAAAAACCCAAAGATTTCTAATATAATGTGAGCTCCTTTGAGCATTTGTGGCATTCAATTAAAATGCATTAAGCAGTAAAAAAATGCAGGGCTTACACATGGCACATACAATAAAAGTAGCTAAACAGGCTAATTGGAAACTTAGCTGTTATAATGACAAATGGCTCCATCTCTTGCTTTTAATTCATGTATCATTACAATATCAATAGGGACGAGTTTGTAAAATGCCTCACAGGCTTTGATTGACACTAAGTGACTGGCTAGCTGGAGCTGCCTTAATGATGGACATCTGCAAGAGTCTCCAGGGGAAAAAGATGAGCATTGTGCAACCTGTGATACAGCTCAGTGGCACGTTGGAGTCTGTGAAAATAATGTTACAACAATGGAACTTAATGTGGATCTTCCCCAACTCACATGTTAGTGGAAGGCTCTGCTTTTGTCAGAAATATTTAACCTCCTTCTAATTAAAGTCATTATCTTCAAACCCAGGTTCTTCAATTAATGCTTTTGGGTTTGTCAACGTAATTATTGCAATTGGTTTACTATGCAAATGTGGTGACTCGCTGAATTCATCTCATCCAGAGGTTGTTAAGCCACTGTTACACTGACTGTGCCAAGCTGTTCCTTTTCTTCCAAAAATTAAAAAAAAAAAAG
The DNA here is from genome assembly GCA_013400935.1 of Turnix velox. Lineage (NCBI taxonomy): Eukaryota > Metazoa > Chordata > Aves > Charadriiformes > Turnicidae > Turnix > Turnix velox. The sequence continues at coordinate 31,720 of VZTY01035166.1, forward strand.
GAAAGAATTATCACAAAATTCTCCACAGAGGACTGAGATCAAGTCTGGGACCAAAAATTACTGCACTTTACTTGGCGGACCAAAAAAAAGCTAAAAGGATAAGACTATTTGCCTTTTCTTTACTGGAAGAACTGAAATCCACCCCCAAGATCTCTGGTGTTTTGTCACAACACACAAAACTTTTACAGCCAGTTCTGAGAAATGCCCTGAATGTTCTACACCAGATGGAGACAAGTAAGTGCAAATGCCAGCTTCACAGTGTGAGCTAAAGCCCTAATACCACCACTCTTTCCTTCACTTTTTTCTCTCCTTTCTCTTTGCCTGATTTTTTTTTTTTTCTTTTTTTGGTCTTCTGTATAAATAAGAGCCTGGTTTTGCCAGCCACGGCTTCTTTAGAGGCAACTAAAGAAATGTTCTGAAATTATCTCCTGCTGGTAGAGGTTTTTCCACCTCCACACAGAGACTCTCTAGCTGTTGAGAAATGCTTCCTCCTCTTCTGGCTGACAGAAATAACCTCTTCAGGCAGTACAGCTGTGAGGAAAAAAGGAAATGTGTTTACGGTGGAGTGACTAGACATCCTAGATTTAGTAGGGAAGCCTCCCAGTTCTCCCCATTTCCAAGTATACTAATGAATTTTAGGGAAATTCATCTTTTAAAAGGTTTCCATCATCTTTCTGAAGGTCAGGTTAGTCCATAATTCCAAAGTGAATCCCACAAGTTGCATTTCATTATTTTTCTAATGCTCTTTTTATCTTCTTGTGTGTGTTTATCTTCTTTTGTTCTGAAGGACACAAACTGCAACAACAGCATCTATCTGAAACACTTTTAGGTTGTTTTTTTTTTTTTCTCTATCCCAAATGGACAGCTATTATCATCTAAAAGCTGTGATATAAGAAGTCATTTCTAAAAGCTTTAGAGGAAAAGCAGAAAAAAAAGAAAAGCTGTTTAAAATTAGCCTTGTTTTGTTCCTTACATGTCATAAAGTTTAACTGTTTTCTCTTTTCATTTCTGTGTCTTTAATAAAAGATTTTGGGTAGTGTTTATTATCACAGCACTCAAATTCAGAACTTAACTGTTCAAGGCATTAAAAAGTAACAGGGTTCTGAGAACAACTTGGTAAAGCCTCGTCAACCCATTCCATCTGAATTAATGCAGCACCACTAAATTTCTCTAAGTTTTCTATTAACACCTGTCATTTTACTATCCAAGGTCCTAAACAGTCATTTTAAAGCAAGAGAAGTCATTAAATGACTTTAATAACATGCTGGATACAAATTAACCTTATAAAATGGGTATTTTAAGGTTTTCAAATTGTAGTGCCCTTTCTGCTTTCAGAACCCTACTAATTCACTCCTTCCCTTATCTCTTCCTCCTAAGATTGAAAATTAATTCCTCTCTTGAAAAAAAAATACTCCTCCTGTCTGCATCAATTTGTCCACCACAGGAGAAAAAGGGTTTAGCTTGGCTAGATGCACACACATCTTGTTCTCACATCAACTTTTTATCTCCAGAATGGATTTTCAGAGAGTAAAATGCCAATTTCAGAAAAGTTTCATTATTTGAAGGCATGTACCTAATATAAGTCCAACTCAGTTATGCTCTCAGGAAGATTAACCACCAGGAGAATGTGTAAAGAAAGATATACTCTGGAAAGCACAGAGCTTTTTCTTCTCATAAACATTATTTGTGGTACAATTAACTTCACTTTGGTGTTTTTGGTCTCAAAAAGTTGAACTCCAGTGAGAAAAAAATTTCCTCTGAAGATGACCTCCAGCAGCTGCTCTCAGCAGGATAAGTGTGGCTCCAAATTCCTGACCAGCTGGTCTAGGGAGAAAGAAAATCTCAAGATGAGGAATGATGGAACCTAAATATTTGTGTTGGCTTTTCAAATGAGAAAGACAAGGTTTAGTCAGTTTGTCTGCTGTTAGATAAAAATTAAAATACTTGGTGCCAAATGGTGTGTTGCTTACAGAGGGAAAGCTGAAAACTTCCCATATTATCCCTGAACTAGTCCCTAGTCCCAGATTTTATTGTTTGAATCTCTTAAGACTAAGGTTTAAAGTAAATCTTTACTTCATATATCCCTGAGTGGTTCTTCAAGCATTGAAGTTCTGGGAAAGAGATGGCAACCACAAACACTTTCTCTCTACAAAGAAGCCCTTTTTATCCTTTTCTTCTATCTAAATTAACAAAGTATTATGTATTATTCTCCAGTTAACAATGAGCATAATTAATAATAAATATTTATTATTATGATTTTACCTGAAATGAACTTCTTTTGTTTTGCATTTTGTTTTAATGAAATCTAATTGGAATTTCTTGCATCCACTTTCAGCACAGCTGAAGCAGAAAAAACTCCCTTCTTATTTCCCAACTCCCACTGTGCCATCCCAACCTCCCCTTTGGCATCCCAACAAAGCAACCAGGTAAGAAGCACAGAGAAAGGAAAATACTGACAGGAATATAATTATTAAAAGAGCAAACAGATTTAAAATAAGTGGGCTCTAAATTCATAGAATCATAGAATGATTTATGTTTGAAGGGACCTTAAAGATCATCTAGTTTCAGCCACCCTGCCATGGCCAGGGACACCTCCCACTAGACCAGGTTGCTCAAAGCTTCATCCAGCCTGGCCTTAAACACTTCCAGGGAGGAAGAATCCACAGCCTCTCTGGGAAACTTTTTCCAGTGTCTCACCACCCTCACAGAAAAGAATTTCTTTCTTCTCTCCAGCCTAAATCTCCCCTCTTCCAATTTGCATCCATTATTCCTAGTCCTATCCTGTAACCTATTAAAAAGTCCTACCCCAGCCTTTCTGTAGCCCCCTTTCAGGTACTGAGAAGCTACTATGAGGTCCCCCCTGAGCCTTCTATTCACCAGGCTGAACAACCCCAACTCCTTCATCCTGTCCTCATAAGGGATTTGCTCCAGCCCTCTCATCATCTTCATGGCCCATCAATTAATACCATCAATTTAATACCATCAATCTTTCTGGGGCTCCATTTGTGGGAACTGATTTAAGTAATCACAAGTTTAAAGCATGGATTTAAAAAAAAAAAATACTTGCATTCCTTCTTCTTGTAAGTGTTTACATGAGTAGAGTGGCTCTTTTGAAGGCTCGGGGAGAATACTTTGGCAAGAGCTATCAACACTCTCTGAAGTCTCCTGAGTGCTCAAAGTACGTAAAACTTCAAAGTCTGCCAAACATTTGCATGAAAGAAAGGACACTACTCAGAGATATGAAGCTTAATAAAATGAATGCATTCACTTAGTCATCTGAAGAGAGGTTATTCATAAGATGTAGTCAGAGAAGCTTTATGTATCCAAACTTTAGCTCTGAGGTACAGCAAGACTTGGGTGACCTCATTAATGTCTATAAATATGTAAAGGGAGAGTGTCAGGAGGATGGAGACAGGCTCTTCTCAGTGACATCCAATGGTAGGACAAGGGGCAATGGGTGCAAGATGGAACACAGGAGGTTCCACAGAAATACAAGAAAAAACTTTGTCAGGATGAGGATGACAGAACAGTGGCACGGGCTACCCAGAGAGTGTGTGGAGTCTTCTTCTCTGGAGACATTCAAAACCCACCTGGAGGCCCTCCTGTGTGACCTGGTCTAAGTGTTCCTGCTCTGGACTAGATGATCTTTTGATTTCCCTTCCATTCCCTGTGATTCTGTGAAACTCAAAGAAGTGCTAGAACAAAATTTAAAGGTATTTGCAATGCCAGATGAATTAATACACAGGGACATTATATTTAATAAGAATGGTCCTGAATCTTGGAAGATTGTGAAGCCAATGCAACAGCTATGTGAAACATTAATTGAAGATACTAACAGCCAACAGTAATTGCTTCTCTGAAAGAACAAATTAGAAAGAAACATTTTTTGTGTTTTTTTAGTTACTGATGCAGAAAATCCTGGCATAATGGGTATAACAATGGCCACTTTTTGGGGAAAGCACAACAGCTTTTCACACAAACAGTACTTCTCTGGTGTCTAAAAGCAATATCCTTCCTTCTCTTAATAGGAAAATGAGTGCCCACTCCTTTATCATCTCATGCTCATAGAATAACTGGAGGAAATGAAGGTAGGATGATTTTGTGATAATTCATCACGAAAGAGGAAGGGTTGGGGAAAGAGAAGAGTTTGAGTAAAAAGGAGAGAAGGAGGATGTAGTCATTAATGGTAGGAGAAAAGAATGGGAACAGCTTTTGGCAACAGTTTCAAATAGTTTAGAGACTGTGCTGCTTGTCAGGGACACCTAAACAATCCAAGAGTGAACATGAACTTGAATCAATTTCCATTGTAAGGAAAAAGGGAGAATGAAATATCTACTGCAAATAACCCCATAATACCAAAAGTACTTGTGAAAAGCAGTTTGCTTAGTAAAGACAGAAATACATACTATGCAGTTTATGAGAGTTAAATACAGAATCATAGAATAGTTTGGGCTAGAAGGGACCTTAAAGATCATCTAGTTCCAACCCCCCTGACATAGATAGGGACACCTCCCCCTAGATCACGTTGCTCAGTGCCTTTTCCAGCCTGGTCTTGAACACCTCCAGGGAGGGGACATCCACAACCTCTCTGGGCAACCTATTCCAGTGTTTCACCACCATCACCATAAGGAACTTCTATCTTCTATCATATCTAGCCCGAATTTCCCCTTTTCCAAATTACATCCATTATTCCTAGTCCTCCCATCACATATCCTACTGAAAAGTCCTACCCCAGCCTTCTTGTAGGCCCCCTTCAGGTATTGAGAAGCTCCTCTGAGGTCCCCCTTCAGCCTTCTCTTGTCCAGGCTGAACAACCCCGACTCCTTCAGCCTGTCTTCATAAGGCAGTTGTTCCAGCCTTTTGATTGTCTCTGTGGTCCTCCTCTCGACCTGCTCCAACAGCTCAATGTCCTTCTTATGTTGAGGACTCCAGAAGGTGACATGGAATGTGTACGGACTGAGAGTCAAAAGCTAAGTCAAATTCAGACCCATACTTCCTAAGCTTCCATATGAGGATGTTATGGAAGACACTGTCAAAAGACTTACTGAAGTTGATGTGGACAATGCACCATCCATCCCTCATCTAGAGCTGTCACTCTATAGTGGAATTGATCTCTATTTGATTGATCAAGCATGATTTCCCCTTGGTGAATCCATGTTGATTTCCCCTACACCATTAGAGATGACTTCCAGAATTAGTTTTTCATCCCCTTTCCAGGGATGGAGGTGAGGCTGATTGGCCTGTAGTTTCATGGAGTTTCATTTGTCATCTTGTTCTTCCTTCGGGAGGCAGGNTGGTTCTTCCTTTGGGAGGCAGGTAAAAAACATCTGTTGCTCTTTCGGCTGGCCTGGCTTAGTCACTGGTTGGTTACAATGGGACCATTTTTGATGCTGTCCCTCAAGTCCTTCACTTTGAAGTGCACCTCACCAAGTTGGCCAGCCTGCTGCCAAATGCTCCTATTTCTCTTCTAGATAGGTGGATTCCATCACTCCCTAGCATCATTCCCAACAAAGAAGGTCCCATTATCATAAAAGTGGAGTTCTGCCTTTGTAGGTGACCAGGATCCAAGGTGCCTCATACTCTGTGGTGTTCACTGCAGGAACATGGTTATGGGATCATCAACATAACTCCTTAGCTCCTCAAATACAGCTTTTTTATCTCTTTCCTGCACCTTAGATACTTGACATGACAATCTATCAGCCCATGCACACCTTTTGAAGGCACCTTTTCACCAGGAGAAGAGTGTGATCCCTCACTGCAACCTACTGCTTGTACTTAAATGTCCTTCTACTAAGTGGAAGCTTCTGATATCTCAGAGGTTTTCTGTGTAGGTGCTCTGCTTCCACCATGCAACACTTTTTTCTGGGTATTCAAGTATTAATGTCACAAATGGGAGAAGTGGCTTGACAAAGCAATCTTGTGGGGGCAGAAGTTCCACCAGAGGGCAAAAAAAAAAACTTGCAAAGCCTGGCTTCTCAGAAAAATACATTTTTTTCTCTAGGGTTACAGCCAAAATTGCCACAGTGTAGTGTCACAAACACAGAAGAATAGTGCAATTGCTTAAATCAGAAATTATGCAGCCTTAAGCCTACAGTGTTTTCTAGGTCTGGAATATTTCCAATTAGGAGCCAACGAAAATAGGTTTCCATGGAGATTAGCTAAAATGTGGAATGAACTTCATTTCATGATAATTGCT
>VZTY01035166.1:38462-55003 GCA_013400935.1 Turnix velox
AGGCTGAACAACCCCAACTCCTTCAGCCTGTCTTCATAAGGCAGTTGTTCCAGCCTTTTGATTGTCTCTGTGGTCCTCCTCTCGACCTGCTCCAACAGCTCAATGTCCTTCTTATGTTGAGGACTCCAGAAGGTGACATGGAATGTGTACGGACTGAGAGTCAAAAGCTAAGTCAAATTCAGACCCATACTTCCTAAGCTTCCATATGAGGATGTTATGGAAGACACTGTCAAAAGACTTACTGAAGTTGATGTGGACAATGCACCATCCATCCCTCATCTAGAGCTGTCACTCTATAGTGGAATTGATCTCTATTTGATTGATCAAGCATGATTTCCCCTTGGTGAATCCATGTTGACCACTTGTTGATTTCCTCTACACCATTAGAGATGAGGCTGAGAATTAGTTTTTCATCCCCTTTCCAGGGATGGAGGTGAGGCTGATTGGCCTGTAGTTTCATGGAGTTTCATTTGTCATCTTGTTCTTCCTTCGGGAGGCAGGTAAAAAACATCTGTTGCTCTTTCGGCTGGCCTGGCTTAGTCACTGGTTGGTTACAATGGCACCATTTTTGATGCTGTTCCTCAAGTCCTTCACTTTGAAGTGCACCTCACCAAGTTGGCCAGCCTGCTGCCAAATGCTCCTATTTCTCTTCTAGATAGGTGGATTCCATCACTCCCTAGCATCATTCCCAACAAAGAAGGTCCCATTATCATAAAAGTGGAGTTCTGCCTTTGTAGGTGACCAGGATCCAAGGTGCCTCATACTCTGTGGTGTTCACTGCAGGAACATGGTTATGGGATCATCAACATAACTCCTTAGCTCCTCAAATACAGCTTTTTTATCTCTTTCCTGCACCTTAGATACTTGACATGACAATCTATCAGCCCATGCACACCTTTTGAAGGCACCTTTTCACCAGGAGAAGAGTGTGATCCCTCACTGCAACCTACTGCTTGTACTTAAATGTCCTTCTACTAAGTGGAAGCTTCTGATATCTCAGGGGTTTTCTGTGTAGGTGCTCTGCTTCCACCATGCAACACTTTTTTCTGGGTATTCAAGTATTAATGTCACAAATGGGAGAAGTGGCTTGACAAAGCAATCTTGTGGGGGCAGAAGTTCCACCAGAGGGCAAAAAAAAAAACTTGCAAAGCCTGGCTTCTCAGAAAAATACATTTTTTTCTCTAGGGTTACAGCCAAAATTGCCACAGTGTAGTGTCACAAACACAGAAGAATAGTGCAATTGCTTAAATCAGAAATTATGCAGCCTTAAGCCTACAGTGTTTTCTAGGTCTGGAATATTTCCAATTAGGAGCCAACGAAAATAGGTTTCCATGGAGATTAGCTAAAATGTGGAATGAACTTCATTTCATGATAATTGCTACATATTTGCAGCTGAAGTGCATCTTTCAGTTTCAGCCTCAGGTTTTCAGGCCCTAATCACAGCTCTGAATCTGAATCCACTGATGAAACCTGTAATAAAATGGAGGGCTATCCTGCACTTGTTTTGGAGGCAGGAAGAGTTTACAGGAGACAAAATGTGATTTTTTAGGGTGGTGAGACAATGGAACAGGTTGCCCAGAGAGGTTGTGGATGCCTCCTCTCTGGAAGTGTTTAAGGCCAGGCTGGACAAGTGAGAGGGCTGGAGCACCTCCCTGCTGAGGACAGACTGAAGGAGTTGGGGTTGTTGAGCATGGTGAAGAGAAGGCTCGGGGGGACCTCAGAGGAGCTTCTTAATACCTGGAAGGGGCTACAGAAAGGCAGGGGTAGGACTTTTTAATAGGATATGTGATGGCAGGACTAGGAATAATGGATGTAAATGGGAAGAAGGGAAATTCAGGCTGGAGAGAAGAGAGAAATTCTTTGCTGTGAGGGTGGTGAGACACTGGAAGAGGTTGCTCAGAGAGAATGTGGATGCCCCCTCAATCCCTGGAGGTGTTTAAGGCCAGGCTGGATGAGGCACTGAGCATCCTGTTCTGTTGGGAGGTGTCCCTGCCTATGGCAAGGTGGATTGGAACTAGATAATCATTAAGGTCCCTTCCAACCTAAACTATTCTATGATTCTATGATTTTTGTTAATGTATTTTATTCTTTTGGCTTTTGTGTGGTTGTTTGTATAATCCTTAAAGCAGCAGCATGAATTCTTACTTTTTTTTTTCTTTTTGTTTTGTTTTTTAAAAAATGCTTTAATAGAAAATCCTCTTCTTACAACATTTGTGAAAAGCAGCCAGCACTTTGATTATCTGTCAGTAACACACAACTGCACATTCCTGCTCCATTTTCCTCTAAGCTTATATATATGCTCCAGTAATTGAATTTCACTATAGTTCTTTCATACCTTCTACTTCTGCATGTTTTGCATCACAATACCCTTGCCAGCAAAAAGTAACAGCATACCCCCTTCACAATTTTTATGGCATTGTGAACGTGGGCAGCAATTAGGCTGTAATAATAGGATGTCAAAGGCTTCTTTAATAGCTGATTCTGAAAGCTATCTTTTCTTGGTGGAATGAATGACTATTTACAAATCCGTTTACATTACAAATTCTGGTTGAAATGGAGGCAAAAGATTAGACCCTGCTCAATTAGGCCCTCCTGCTGGTTCCAAATGAAAGGGCTTGCTTCTCTTGTTGAAGGAAGTTGACATACGTCTTAGGTTAGATCTTATCCTGTTTTGAATAAAAATCTCTTCCGTTTCTCTTACTTGGTCCCTAAGCTGCATGGCTGATCAGAGTGATTTCTTTCTACTGCTAAAAATTCTTCCCTGAGCATCCCTTTTAAGAATTAATATCAGGGAATTCTTCAGTGACCCATTCATTGACATATAAGAAAGAAATTCCTTATGTTGAAGGTGGGGAGACACTGGAAGAGGTTGCGGATGCCCCCCTCAATCCCTGGAGATGTTTAAGGCCAGGCTGGACAAGGCACTGAGCAACCTGACCTAGTGGGAGGGGCACCTGCCCTTGACAGGGGGGTTGGAACTAGATGATCTTTAAGGTCCCTTCCAACCCAAACCATTCTATGATTCTGTGATATTGAATCTGATTTCTCCAGACAAAGGCTGTGGAATAGATGCAGAACCACTCTGAGAGACACAAGCTATGCAGTGGCTTTTGAGAAGGACACAGGAGACAACTGTGGATCTGCTGACCCTCAAACTCTCAATCCAAAATGGAAAAATCATGACTGTATGTAAATACCTGAACAGTTTCAGTTACTACATATTGAATTATGCTGGTAAAGTGTAAAGCTGAAGATTTTCTAGGAAGGCAGGATGAATTTTGCAGACTTCTGAATTTTTATAATTTGAAGTATGTATCATTCACCAAAGGATTAAGTTTTGTATAATTTTTCTTTGTTTCATCCATGTGGAAGCTTCTGAAATTTTTCATGTGTAACTTAAAAAAGGGATGGTTGGAAATACCAACTAGTGCTTTAATTCTTACTTTAAATAGTGTTGCTTTAGTCCCTATTAACTTTTAGTTGCACTATGGAGTTCATTTCTTGTTAGAATCCATTAAAAAAATGACTCAACTCCTTGTACCCATTCCCTTGAATTATTTACCAGGAGACTGTAGCATAGGGGTAGGACTGTTCAAAAGGGTATGTGATGGCAGGACTAGGAATAATGGATGTAAATTGCAAGAGGGGATATTCAGGCTAGATATAATAAAGAAATTCATTCTAGGGAGGGTGGTGAGACACTGGAACAGGATGCCCAGAGAGGCTGGGGATGCCCCCTCTCTGAGAGTGTTTAAGGCCAGGCTGGATGAGGCATTGAGCAACCTGATCTACTGGGTNGTCTGCTGACCCTCAAACTGAGCAACCTGATCTACTGGGTGTCCCTGTGTATGGCATGTGGATTGGAACAAATGATCTTTGAGGTCCTTTCCAACCCAAACCATTCTATGATTCTATAGTGCTTTTTTTCTTTTTTTTAAGCATTTAGGTCAATTTTACCACAAGGAGTGGAAGAGGTATCTTCCTGATCATTATGAAAAAATATTTTTCCTTGGTGTTAAGAGGCCTTTGAAAATAACAAATTTAATTTTTCACCCGCTTTGCTTTATCCTTTTTTTCTTAATTTCATATTTAGGAAGACTAATAGAATAATCATTTCTCTAGAATAAAAGGCTCTTTCTATGTAGATGGAAGAGCTGCTAGACCAGATGTAGAACAGTGACACTTTTGCAGGTTAAAAGGCAAGAAATTGATGCCATAATTGAAACCACAATATGTAACTTTTGCAGTAAGCCTCTGGTCCCCATTTTATCTACAACTGATGTGTCACAATGATCAGTAAAAGGATGCACTAATGAAATAACAGCTCTCTTAATCACTTGATTAAAGTTGCAATAGGGCTGTGTGCAAGAGGTTGTGAGCCAAATTAACATCTGGCAGGTTATAAGAATGGGAAAAGAATAACTGAAGGTAAGTGGATGTCTTTGCAACAGGAAATTATGTTCCTCCTGTGATTATTTAGATTTATTTTCTGAATGCTTTTGAATTGCTTTTCCTGAAAACTTAAAAAGGGAAAGTAAGCATGTGTTTTGAGGAAAAACAGAAAGGAAAGTAATTTAGTCAAGGATTTGATACAGGGGCAAGCTTAACATGGCAATGAAGTATCAAAAGCACCTACTTCTTATGTGATAATCTAAACAAGAGATAACAATAAATTTAACTTAAAATGATTATTGAAGACTGCACAGGTGATTGGAGAAATAATTTGAAACATTGTCATGGTGTAAGACCCAAGAAACATAGAATCATAGAATGGTTTGGCTCCTCGTTCCAACCCCCCTGTCAAGGGCAGAGACGCCTCCCACTAGACCAGGTTGCTCAGTGCCTCATCCAGCCTGGCCTTAAACACCTCCAGGGATTGAGGAGGCATCCACAACCTCTCTGGGCAACTCTTCCAGTGTCTCACCACTCTCACAGTCAAGAATTTCTTTCTTCTCTCCAGCCTAAATCTACCCTCTTCCAATTATATCCATAACTCACATATCCTATTAAAAATTCCTACCCCAGCCCTTCTATAGGCCATGGTTTATATTCCAAATTCATGTTTTTAATTTATTATCATGAAAATTAACCTGTTAAGAGACATGTAAATATGTTAATTCTTTGCATGTTTTCCAGACTTTATTTTTTGTTCATCATGAATTTTCATTGTTATCTTTGGGCTGAGAGTACAAAAAGCCCCTTTGTTAGTCCCGTTCTTGTGTGAAATTGTAATTTTAGAATAGCAAGCAGTCTCTTCTGTCATATTTTCTGGAAGGATAAATTTCAAGCAACTTTTCTTATCTCCATGTATAAGAAAGAAGTTAAAACATGATAGCAGGACCACTGGCAAACATTGTCTCTGAAAGCTACTAAAACTATATGTTAGTTGAGATATTTTAAGTTTGATAACACATAGAAAACTGTGCCCCTAAGTATTTCCAGTTTGTCATGATGCTTTCACAGCCTGTATTTATGGCTGTCTTACTTCTTTATTTAAATTGAGAGCATTTCATTTGAGGATGGAAATATAGACTAGTGAAAAATACTAAAGCATGAGTATAAAAACCCTCTTTAAAATCTGCTTCTGTAACAGTAAATGTTTTTCATTCCAGGTATTAAAAAAACCAACTTCCTCCTCCTATCAGCTTCTGTAAATTGGTTGAAAACTTTCAAAGTTTTCTGGATTTGAGAATTCTCATAGCTTACAGGCAGTCCATTGAGTTCAACAGGCTTTCAATCTATACTCTTTCCAGTTGACATACAATTTTCTTTTGTATGAAACACAGACATCACTGGAAATATGATGATGGTTATTATTGAAACTCCAGAATTCTCATAAATATCATTAGGAAATGGAAGTATTTTTTTTACATTTTGCATATGAAGTAAGATGTGAGACTTTCCTTAAAAGCATTTTCTTATATATCAAAATTTGTTTTCAAAGAATCAGAATGTTTTCCCCCATCAAACCTATTTGTTGTTCACTTCCCCACCTGAAATCCCACCCATTTTGAGGAAGAACATGATGGACTTTGTCAGAAATGCATCCTTTAAGATCTGCACAGCAATAACATGGAAAATGAATGTGAAACTCAGCCAGTAGCATTTTCTGTGATGCTATTTATATCTTGAATTGAAAACTGCTGGGAAGCCCTGCGGGAATTATTATCATAGGATAATCAAACTCCCCGTTGTGTGTCATTGATTAATTCTTTTCTTTTTTTTAATATTTAAATTCAAGGAAGTTTCCTAAAAGTAATTTTTCATTTTCTTTTCCTGTATCCTTATTTAGACATTTCTGCATGTTGTCAGATACTTATGTATTTTACCAGTGATAGAAATTTATCTATTTTATCTTGTATTTAGAATCATATAGTTAGGGCAGGAAGGGACCTTAAAGATCATCTAGTTCCAACTACTTGCATGGTGAGATTCATGATAATTCTTAGGACATGAAAAGATACCTGCAGATATAGGAAATAACATGAGACAGTTAATTTAACATAATTATTGATGATACAAAATGCATATTCCATTTTGTAAATAACATTTTCTTTCTGTAAACAATGGAAAAAAGATAATCAAAGAAAACAGGGCATGAGCTTTGCTTCCGTGATTTCAAGGTCAAGACTGGTTAGTCACATATAAGAAATGTGAAAATTTCCTGTCCATGATGAGAAAAATTCCTATGTTTCAGAAACTAAAAAGCCAAGATTTTACAAACCCTATGGCAGTCCTGCAGTGTTTTGGGAGCAGAGGGAGTCAGAGCATCACAGGCACATGACTAGTCCAGAAGAGGGCTAGGAAGATGATCAAAGGGCTGGAGCAGCTGCTTTATGAAGACAGGCTGAATGAGTTGGGGATGTTCAGCCTGGTGAAGATAAGGCTCAGGGGAGACCTCATGGTAACTTATCAATCATAGAATCATAGAATAGTTTGGGTTGGAAGGGAACTTAAAGATCATTAAGTTCCAACCCCCCTCCCATAGGCAGGGACACCTCCCACTAGATCAGGCTGCTCAGTGCCTTGTCCAGCCTGATCTTGAACACCTCCGGAGAGGGGGCATCCACAGCCTCTCTGGGCAACCTGTTCCAGTGTTTCACCACCCTCACTGTAAAGAATGAATCCTTTTGATTCTATTGATATGGGACATCCTAGTACCGGTGGTGAAGATCACTGTGGATGGGGAGGTATAATTTTGGGCTACAGGTACTCAGGACTTATCATTAGCTATTTAAAATTACTATATTATGATGAAATTGAAAAAAATTACTAAAAATGTTTACATGCTGTGATGATGTGCTCTCCCAAAAGGAGAAAGGATCTTTGAACATGTCTAATGTATCAATCTGATCTTTGTTGAAGGTCTCAGACACAAGCTTTACTGCGTATCTATGATGAGGAGTTTAAAATACTTCCCTGATTTTCTCTAGGCAGGACAATGAGCAGATGCTGATGGCCAGTAAGGGCCACTTTTGCAAAACTTCAGCTCCAGCAACAAATTCTTTGCACTAATGTATCATTAAATGAGTAGGCACAGAAAAGAAATAGTGGGTGAAACAATTTGATCCTCAGGGTGAGTGAATAAATTGACTCACTTAAGGCTAAAGTATCTCCAGTAGTCTTGAGATGTTAACAGAAAGTGCAGAAAACTTTGATCTAACATGGAAGAAATACTCAGTACTGAAATATTCTCAGAATTTGGAGCCCTGAAAAGACCTAGTAGAGACATTTGCCCCAATGATAGCAAAATATTCATCCTCTCTTTTTCATTTTTTACCGTTTCTTTAGACGGATTCTCTTCCTTTGGGATGTAGGACAAGGTTCTTAGAGATTTGAAAATACAGTTATGAATGAAAAATTGCAGATCAATTCTTAACTGTGGAAAGAATAGAAAAAGAATGCAATTCTGGTATGGTTGTTTAATATTTAGTGGGAGAAGATAACAAAAATACTGTATTTTGTCCTTGTTGCAAATGCATACTCAAAAAGAAATCACTTTTTCAAAGTTGACAGACATAGATACATAACTAATTTATTTTAGTAAATGTGACATGAGATATTTCCTATTTTTTGCTGCCTGTTATATATCCTAGAATTCTCCACATGGAATAGTACCAGTCTTGCAGAACAAGAGAAATTAGGGTCCTTGAAGATCTAAGGAAATGGCTTTCTTCATGTCTGCCATTGCTTTTCTTTCTTCTAGCTGCCTAGAACTGAACATCTGGTTGTCACTAACACATGAGAAATGAATTTCTTATTACCCCAGCTGTTATCTCATGTTCCTATAAAGATTAAAAATATCATAAGAAATGCCCAATGGGAAAAAAAAAATCACAGGCTATTTCAGGATGTGAAAGAGTTGACTTTTTGCAAAGGACATTTAGACACTCTTGTATTTCAGACATTGTAAACCCTTCACCTTTAATGTATTCTAACAGGTTCTAATTCATCTTTCCCAGTATTCACTGAACCTCTGGGCATGGAGTGCCTGTCATAAACAACTTTAAGATGTTTTTCTCTAATGGAGAAGATGCAGATGGAAGATACAGCAGCTTAACTCCAAAATGAATTCCCATTGCTCCCTATTATCATGTTTCCTTTTATCTCCTACTGCTATCTAAAACTGTAGTTTATAACAATCTGACTTTAAAAACAAATTGTATTTATTTAGTTTTTTCTTGGGGCCTTTCCCAACAATAAATGCCATGAAGTGTATACAATGACACTCTTGCTTTGCTTTTTCTCATGATTAGAAACTGTGATGCCAGTCCTGATACACTCAAATAAAGTGTTTCTAAACTTTCTTTAAACCCACAGAATTCAAGTTGCAGAGCAGAGGTTGATGATGCACTCAGCAACTCTAAACTCTAATGAGATCAGGGAAAGTCCCTTCTTCTTGATCTGTAACTAGATTCTGTTAGGATTAAGTGAAAACTGGTATTTGTTTATGCAAGTTAAATGATCAACTAGCATTTAGAGAGTTATATTAGCTTTTTGCTAGGGAAAAGCAGTTTATATTCATATTTTCTTTCATGCTATTTAAATAAGGATACAAAAGTATTTTCTTTCACTACTGAATGATCACAAAAGATAGAGTCCAAATAAAATAACATCAGATTTTTCAAGAAAAGTTAACTGTGTGTTAGGAGGACAGTGTTGTATCACCAATCTCACAGTGCATCCTTACCCACATATATTCTCAGCTTATTTTTCTTACCCTATCCTCATCCATTATCAAGGATACTTATAAATTCCACTCTACAACACAATTCTATTCTTGGAGATTGATCCAATGAAGTACACAAAACAGAATGGTTTGGATTGGAAGGGACCTTAAAGATCATCTAGTTCCACCCCCCCTGCCACTAGACCAGGTTGCTCAATGCCTCATCCAGCCTGGACTTAAACACTCCCAGAGAGTAGTAATAAGTAACTATAAATCAGTACCAGTAGAAATACACAACACAGAAGAACAAGAAAAGGGAATATTTAGCTACCATATGAAAAAGTGAACAATTAAGTGTGTGATTATGACTGAGACCTCATAGAAAGGTTTGGGTGACATTTCATTTATAAACTATACAGTCACCATTTTTTATGTCCCAGTAAATGTTGCAGATGTATATTATCATCTTTTTTCTTCTTTGCTGGGGATAAGAGCTTCTACTGTCTGTTCTCCCCTCTGTACTTCACTGACATCTCTGAGAGGTCTAAGAATCTTATTAAAATACTCAGCACTGTCCTTCAGGGTTTAGATTTGGAGCAATACAAAGTTAACAAAGAAATCTCTTTAGGTCATTTAGGTTTGAGCTACTACTCAGCAGTGACCTGACAGGAAACTGCTAAAAACTAATTTGTAAGATCATAGAATGCATTTGGTTGGGAGGGAACTTCAAGGGCCATCTAGTTAAACCCCCCTGGAGCAAGCAGGGACATCTTAAACTAGATCAGACTATCTGCCTTCAAAATATCCATATAATTTTAAGTTCCTTTTAGTTGTCCTAATGTTTAAAATAAAAGAATAAAATAATGATATATTATCCATAAGTTCAATCAGCTTCTAACCACTGAAGACTACTGTAGGTAGTGAGTAGGAAGAAAGACTTATGATTTAGTCTTTAGCCAGTGAAAATTAATATAATTATTTATATACAGTCCTCAGACATCTCAAGGTGATTTGAGCCAAGTGGTCTAATAATATTTTAAGCACAGAGTGAGAAAGACAACTCATATATTTTTGTTTTAGGAAGAAAAATAGCATAAATAAATCAATTAAGGAACTCGGGGTGCCTTGGTACAAATAAATGCATGACAACTTGAAGTCTTTGGTAATTTCAGTAACAAGTAAACTAGCAAAATAATAAACAGAACCTTGCAATTATCAGAGGTATCTTTAGTTGTAAGAATAATTTGAGTCAGGGGTAAATTTCATGTAAGAAATTGAAATCCTTAATGAGGACTTCAATGAAGGATTAGGAAAACTTTTCTGTGGAATTTTTTGCTAGCCCCTGCCACTGACTATCAGTGTTCCAGAACTTGGTTCAGATAGATAAATCTTTCTGTCTTATGTAAATTTCAATTTGCTTTTTGATTTTTCTCTTGTATTTATTTTATGGTCTCCCTGTTAGGCTCAGATTTGAAATATAGAGATGTTCACATCTTGCATTCTGAGTTTTACTCCTTAAGGAGCTTTGACAGGGATGGATGGGTGTGTTAAACAGCAGAAAGAGCAGAAATGCTGATGCAAGTGTCTCATAAATTAGGCAAGCTACCAAATCAGCTAGAAGCAGGTAGTGGTGAGAAGATTGTGAGGCTCTCAAAGAGTGGATGGGATCACTACTACCATAATTTTTTCTTTCAGATAGTGAAAAAAACCCAAAAATTGAAGGAACTGGTATTTTGTTTGTTGCTTATACTCAATCTAACATCTCCAACTATTACAGTTGGATCTCTAGAGATAAGCTGTAGTCTCTGTATGAAAATACTGTAATGATAAAGATCCTGCAGGTCTTTTACAAGCTCCCTACTTGGTACTGTCGTCATCCAGAAAGAAGCTGCTTGTTGGAAATTGGCTCTATATTCCCTGATACAGTGGTATTATCCAAAAAAGGCTGCTCCAGGTGACAGGCAGAAGTTCTTCGTGGTAAGAAACAGTACCTGGAGGCTCACAGGAGGAGAAAAGATCAACCTGTACCTGGTGAATGTCTGTAGTGGGAGTTTTGTTGATAGAGAATGAATGAACTGCATGAAACTAATTAATTTCTTTTGCCACCAAAATGAAGTTAGCTTAGTTGAAGTGCTGATATACTTGATGTTTTGTGTCATGCAGATTATCTCTTGTCTAAGCAACAATTACAAGGGTAATTGTACAACTTACTTTGACAACTCTTACAAGACAAGGCAATCCTTTTTTATTCATCAACCTGCACGTGTAGAATCTACCTCATTTCTAAATAGTTATGGGACAGATTTTTCTGGACAGTGAAAGCTTTCCCTGGGACAATGAGGCTCAAAATGGTAGTAGAATGAATGTCTTCACTGATATTAAGTACCACTGGTCCTCCCAAATGAGGCAAAACCTGATGGGACCAGAGGTGGTTTCCCAGTCTCTTCTGACCCACATGTCCTTGCACTCAAACTTCCAGAGGGGTATCTGTTTGAGAAATCCCAAGGGAACATTTTCTTCCAGGATTTCTTCTCGTGCCAAATGATTTGTAAAGCTAAAAGAATAAATTAGAAGTGCAGGGGATTTTTTTTTTAATAAAGACTTTGAGATAGAATAGAGGAATAAGGATATCACAAAGAGACTAAATTCATCTCAAATTTCATGACAGAATCAAATTTACACTGTAAAGATTCAGGAGATGTTTGAAAATCTGGAAGACAAAAGATCAAATTTGTGAATGCTCACATTTCCGGAGGGAAATGAGAGAGAAAAGAGGCTGTCATTTTATAAATAACTTTTAAAGGAAATCTTTGCTATCAAGTATGTGTGTGCCTGTTTTTGCAATAAAAAGGCAACTCCTTCAGCTGACAAGTCATCAAGTGGAGTGATAGTAGACTTTCTGATCCTCCAAAATATGGTGAAGGTTTTAAAACTTGCTGGGAAAGGAAGGTAGCTTAGGTATTGATCTGTGGAGTTGCTGAGGTTTATTGATACACTCTGACCAATCAACAGACATTCTGGCTACTGAGTGGTTTTTTCTAGCAGCAGTAGAATTACACCAGTCTAGTCACATCAAATATCCCTTTATGTGCTATTCTTTTTGTGTTTCCTTGGTGGATAGGGCCAGACAATTTGTTTCTGCACGGTGATGAATTCATGGAGTAGATTTGCTTTCCTCTTTGTGAGGATATGCCTGACAATGTTGCCTCTTTGCAAAAGGAGCCTTGAGCTTCAGAGCTGTCAAAGATTCAGCTCCTGTTATTGCAAGGTCTATAATGCTAGATGATCTTAAAAAGGGATGGTAAGGATGAATAACACAGAAAATTTGAAAATCTGCATTTTCTTTGTGTTTTTTCCTAAGTCAGAAAGGAAAAGAGAAGCTTGTCTTGCGTATACTGGTAAATCCTGTCCTTTTGGTATTGGACTTCAGCATTCACACTTTCTAAACATACATTTTCCCATGAGCAAGTTTAGTTCTTTGTCCTGAATTGAACAGGTAAAAAATGGAGTGCTGTGTTCAGTTCTGGAGCTCTCAATATAAGAAGGACATTGAGCTGTTGGAGCAGGTCCAGAGGAGAGCCATGAAGATGATCAGAGGGCTGGAGCACCTCCCTTATGAAGAAAAGTTGAAAGAGTTGGGGTTGTTCAGCCTGGAGAAGAGAAGGCTCAGGGGGAACCTCAGAGTAGCTTCTCAATACCTGAAGGAGGCTACAGAAAGGCTGGGGTAGGACTTTTTANCGCTGGATGAGGCATTGAGCAACCTCTTCTGGTGGGAAGTGTCCCTGTCAATGGCAGGGAGGTTGGAACTAGATGATCTTTAAGGTCCCTTCTAATCCAAACCATTCTATGATTCTATAAAATACTGTGTGTTCTCTCAGCAGTGATCAGAAGTGAGCAGCAGTCCCCTGCTGTAACAACCAGTAAAACTGCAATTGCCACTGGAATTCCTCCACATTAATGACTCTATATTGTGCAGTTGTCAGAAAGCTCGGGCACAGCATTCCTATTACCAGCAGCTCCTTCTGAACAGCCCCAAAATACACTCTCTTATTCTCTGTGTAACATAACTGTGAACAGTATAAAGAGAGAGGCATATATATTTAATTATGCCCCACTGGTTGTGAATGCAGAATCAGCAGCTTGATTTGAAAGGAAAACCTTTAAAGACTCTTTCAAGACTAAAGGGTTCATACAAATCACACCGTTAATTATATATCCTAAAAATTATGCAAATAATCTTTTTAGTGGGGAATTAATCAATGTTAATCACTTGAAAAATAGCTTTTAAGTGTTGGGTTTTAAAAAAAAAAATGTCAAAGTGTTTAAAATTCTTATGGTGAGCTTACATTTTAATAGTTCTTTTTGATAGTGTCAGACTAATACTCCCTGTGTTATTTTGGTGTTGAGCAACAGACACAGTAGGTGATCATAGGTGTAAATTTCTTACAGTGGGCTTCAGATCCTTGCAATGGTTTGGAAAAGAATTGTTTAATGTTTCATTTTGGATACCTTTGGCATGAGTGAAATCACTTCAATGTAAATTAAAAAAAAAAGCTCTAATTAGAAGATTTGAAGCAATGTGATGGTTCCCATCCCCAGAGCAACACAAGGCTTATGGATGGGCTACAAGCAATAAGTTGGGATCTAGCTAAGATCCAAATAAAAATGATTAGTGTCATATTACTATGAAAATTAAAATCTCTGGAAATATATTTGAGTGTGAGAGGTATTACTGACAGATGAGCTCAACTCCTACCACTTTGTGAGACTAGTAGCTAATAATTTGTTGGTGAACTACAGGATTTTATACAATATATCTTTGATGATCCAAGGAAGAGCAGAATAAACTACTTTAAAAGTTTACAAAGTTATATTGAAACCTGAGACCAAATGTCTTGATACTCTTCATATACTTGAAATTCAAGTAAATAGCCTGCACTCTATTTTTGAAATTTCCAGCATTTCTCACTTGCCTTACCCAGACCTTTGATACCTTGGAAACTGGGCTCTAATTGATGGAGTTGAGAGAGCAAGAGGAAGAGGTTCTTTGGTGCCAGGATCTCTAAATTTGATGTGTGAGCAACAGGTGATAAAAAAGGTTTCACTCCATGCTGCAGAAGGAAAGAAACCTTTTTTGAAATGTTCTTATACTTCATGCCTGAGTTCTGTTTGCTGAACCACTGAGTTGGCTGCACTTTCAAATGGTTGCATGATTTGTTCCTGCTGGTGCCATTCCATTTGGAAAGAGCAGACTGCAGAAACAAATTCCTTCATTAATGCCTTCAAACAGAAACAGATAATTATCCCAAATAACTTTCACAGGCAAATGTTCTTCATCTGGCATCACACAAGCATCATGGGAGACAGAGAGTCTGAGCCATAAAGGAAGGAACTAAAATTTGGTTTTCATACTTCTTTATGCCCTTTCATTTTTCCTCCTAGTGGTGATTCATTGCCAGTGTGCAAGTGAAGACTGTTTTATATAAACCTGGCCACATTAGCACCACTGCAGGAGGGATTAATTAACAGAAATTGCAAAAACATCCTTTTTTTAAGCTAGTAGATTGTATTCATTTAAATTTCCTGAGATATCACATTAGATATTACTGCTTTTCATCTGACAAAAATTCTGGCTTCTTGAAAGAAGATTTATAACAAGCCAGACTTATCTAAGCTTTAGCTTTTGTGGTTAAATTGATTTACAGTTTTTGTTGTCACTCTGAGATGTGGAGAATGCTCCAACTGTCTGGTACTTAAGAGTGACAGGTGCCTTTAAAGGAACACCTCAAAGGACACCTGGACTGCTCAAGACATTATTTCACTTCATGAGCTTAAAGTTCCTGATCCTCCAGGAACTTTTGACCCCAATGAAAGGGTTGATGGACTTTGCATGGCTGAGCCATAAAGGAAGGAATTAAAATTTGGTTTTTATACTTTTTAATGCCCTTTCATTTTTCCTCCTAGTGGTGATTCACTGCCAGTGTGCACGTGAAGACTGTTTTATATAAACCTGGCCACATTAGCACCACTGCAGGAGGGATTAATTAACAGAAATTGCAAAAACATCCTTTTTTTAAGCTAGTAGATTGTATTCATTTAAATTTCCTGAGATATCACATTAGATATTACTGCTTTTCATCTGACAAAAATTCTGGCTTGAAAGAAGACTTACAACAAGCCAAGACTTATCTAAGCTTTAGCTTAGTGGTTAAATAAATAGTTTATCAGAAATCTTTCTGAAATATTTTGATCTATTTCTATGATATTCTGCTCAGGAAGGATACTCCATGCCTTTGTCTGAGTCATCCCTGATCAAAAGAAGCTATGTGAAGGAATCTTGAGGTTGGGTTTTACACCTGAAGGTGAAGGAAAGCTGCTGACCTGGCAGAATCCTTTACACTCAGGGCTCAGAAATACTGATAGATGTTCATGATGAAATCCTAACTGCCCAGCAACGACTGACACAGATGTTATTTTTACAGATAACACTCTTCAAGAAGGATGAATCATATCTTTTAAATAATTCAAGACATTATTGGTATGCTCCAACTGTCTGGCACTTGAGAGTGACAGGTGTCTTTAAAGGAACACCTCAAAGGACACCTGGACTGCTCAAGACATTATTTCACTTCATGAGCTTAAAGTTCCTGATCCTCCAGGAACTTTTGACCCCAATGAAAGGGTTGATTGATTCTGCATGGCAAGACAAGGCAAAAGAGCTCTTCTTCTCTTCCTAATATGGGCTGTTGTCTTTCAGAAGGAAAAGAAAAGGAGCCCATTTATTTCCCAGCCTCCTTGTAGTATAGAGTAGAAGAATTGGTAATTCAGAGTGATTTTGAAAGGCTGTGAGAATTTAGTTTGTCAGTAGTGCTTGCTGTTCACTATCAGGGAACTACCATGACATGTGAAGAGTTGTTTTTTAATTAAGAAAAGAAGTGCATTGATTAAGAATTTGGGGTGAGAGGGACTCACTTTGACAAATGCTGCAAAGGAAGGGGGATGGTGTTCAGCTTCTGGGATGCTATGGGATGTAGCTGGGAAGGGCAAAGGCAGTCAGGAAGAGAAGGAGAGCTCTGGGGAGATGCCCGAGTGTGGAGGGATGAAGCCCACCCTGTGGATTGTTGCTGTTACCTTCTTGATCACGGAGGAAGCTGCTGAAGGCAAAAACAGCATATGAAGCTGGGACGCATCTCTCGTCCTCGGAGGCATAGAAATTCAGTAGGAGTCCCAGGAGGCGTCCGAGGATTGGGAGTCGGAAGACTTTTGGGTTTCTGGTGCGATAGGAGGGTATTGGTTGAAAGATGGAGTAGGTAATTGAGGACTGCCGCCGAGCTGCAGAGGAGGAGCCGCGGCCTCTCCTCCGGGACGAAGC
>VZTY01035166.1:57682-71062 GCA_013400935.1 Turnix velox
CAGGAGAAACAGGAATCTCTGAGTAACAGAAAAAACTGCTGTTAAAAAAGCCAAAAGCAGAGGAAACACACACAGTCTGCAGGACCCCCCTTAGACATGCAGCCATATCACATGCAGGGGGATATCCAGGAAAAACAAATCTGCAAGAAAGCACTGAAATGCCTAACTTTTGATTGTCTAACCCTGTTTCCACACTACTATTTCAAAATAAAAAAACATTGCTTAGATTGGAAGAAGCTTTAATTCATCATGAATAGATCCTGAGTGGTTTTCCTCAGAAAAGCTAGGAAAAAGCCAAAATCCAGATGGACCTCCCAAGATTTTGACTTAGAGGGGAAATTCTTTGCTAATGTCATTATGGGAAGTCCAGTCAAACCTGAATGTCCACTAGACACGTGGTACACAATGTGGTAATTTATCAAGCAGAAGAATGAGCCATTAAGTGGACAAGATGAGATTTCCTCTTGGGTAGCAAGGTCAGACTGAGCAGCTGGTTTCCCCAAAAGGGTTCGTATTAGTGAAGATAATTCCCTGATTTTTTTACCTCATATATTTTCCAAGTTTTTTGGTATGAGACTGTATATTTTATCTGTCTTTTTGCATCAGAATTTTGTCCAGAATCTGCTTTTGGGAGTGTGTTTAACTATGATCACTATTGAAAAAAATAAAAATGCTGATTTCTATTGAAAAATTTTCTAAGTGTAAGATCTGAAAACAAAATTGAGAAGTATCAGTGAAAATTTCAAGCTGGGTCTGAAATTAGCAGTTCAGGAACAACTTAGTTCTCTTCTTATGTATATTTCTGGAATGTATTTTGACTTCATTTTTTCAGCACAGAAAGCTGTTTTTTAAAAAAATTTGGAAAAGCAATCATCTTTTGGAAAAAAATTCTGTTCTCAAGGAAAGAAATGTTAGGAATGAAGACATATTGATTTGAAAGAGCAATTTTGTCCAGCAAGAATGCCATGCTTATTAGGGTATTAAAACAGTTCTCAATTATTATTTCATTTTATGTTAGAATATAAACTCTTCTCTACTAGCCAGGTTGCTATCTGTTATGGGTGGAATAACATCAATCTTATATGCAGCTTGTCCTGAAGAAAGGGACAACTCAAGTGGACTTATTGTCATTGCTTCTTAAAAAGGATCAATTCCAGCTATCCCTTCTTTCTTTAGCTGTGGGACACCTTCTGAGAAATTTCCTAGGCATGAAAGTAAAGCCACAAGGGTGCCAATAAAACAATACTCCTTAAGAACAGTAAGAATAAAGTAAAGAATAAAGTCCACTTTGATATACTGCAACAAATGCCCTCCCTCTAGTTAATAGCCACAGTTGGTAGTTAGATCAAAGAATGTTGGAAAAAAAATCTCCAAAATGAGGGGGTTGGTTTTGCTTGATTCCCCTCCACAGCTTGCAAGAGGGCCAAATAGGATATCTTGTGACATCCTGCTCTCTTGGAGCAGTTTTATAATCAGTAATCCTTTTTGGATGTTAGAAATGGTTCATGATTCAGTCGTGCCACTGATCTGAGGCTATATCTGTGATGCCTCAGCATTACTGCCTGTGACAAAGTGGCTCATTCAGTATCATATATATTTTCTTTTGTACCTGCTAATTTTCTCACTTGTAGCATTGGAGTAATTTCTTTTTGTGAAACCAACAAAGTGTCCTTTAATGAACTCAGAGTGCCAGGGTGATGTGAGCATCCTGTGGCCCTGGGTGGAGGCTGATTGGCATTCAGAGATCAGACTTCTTAACTCTCTGTCACTTGTTTGTATTAAACATAGGACAGATCTCCTACAGAACTAAGCTACCTGCCTCCTACATAGAATCATAGAACAGTTTGGGTTGGAAGGGACCTTAAAGATCATTGAGTTCCAACTCTCCTGCCATAAGCAGGGACACCTCCCACTANCCTTACCATAAAGAATTTCTTTCTTATATTCAGCCTGAATCTACCCTCTTCCAATTTACATCTGTTACTCCTAGTCCTTCCCTAGGAGGACATCCTACCCCAGCCTTTCTGTAGCCCCCTTCAGGTACTGATGAGCTACTATGAGCCTCCTCTTCTCCAGGCTGAACAATCCCAACTCCTTCAGCTTGTCCTCGTTGCTGTAGCCCTATGATCATCATATTAGAGAAGAAATCGTTTAAAGGTTACAATGTATTAAACTCTCATTGAAAAATTATGCAGACAAATTAATGAGAATGTTTAAGCTAATGCCAAGCTATATCCTACACCAGATATGACACCTAGGTCTTGTTTAGTTCTATACTTTGGGTGTATTATAAAATAGAATGGTTTGTGTTGGAAGGGACCTTAAAGATCATCTAGTTCCAACCCCCCTGCCGTGGGCAGGGACCCCTCCCACTAGAGCGGGTTGCTCAGTGCCTCATCCAGCCTGGCCTTGAACACCCAAAAAATATTCAAAACAAATCTATACTTTGGTCATGCTGATTTCAACAATCTTGCAACAGTTACTCATCAATTACCAATCACAAATGGAAAAAAGAAATACTTTACAGTTGTGTAATGGTGACAACTACATCTCTAATTGATCAGGACTTCAGAAACATCAGATGAGGATGTGCTCCTATTCATACTGAAAAATGCAAGCTTTTACCATGGAGACTTAATGAAAAGAACATCTAAAAGAAACAATATTCCTACAGAAGGTTCAAACAACATAAAAAAAAGGAATGGGAATGCCTGTTGATGCCTAAAACATAGTAGTATTTTTCTTCATATGCACATCAAAGCTGAGTGACAGACATCACTCTAATCCTGCATTTGCTGTATGTGCCTTCAAATCCACTGGGTTCAATACCATCCACTCTCTCCCCAACGTTATACCTCCATCCTATATTTAGTTCTTATCAGTTGATTACTGGCTGTTTCTGATAACAGGGCACTCCCAGGATTCAAAAGATATATTTGAGTTAAGGCTGTATCCTTTCCTTGACCCTGCTGTGCTGCTGTGGGACTGAACAGTGAGAATTTTATGGTGAGGGTAGTGAAACACTGGGACAGGTTGCCCAGAGATGCTGTGGATGCCTCCTCAATCCCTGGAGGTGTTTAAGACCAGGCTGGATGAGACACTGAGCAACCTGATCTAGTGGGAGGTGTCCCTGCCTATGGCAGGGGGGGTGGAACTAGATGATCTTTAAGGTCCCTTCCAACCCAAACCATTCTATGATTTCATGATTCTATGAATTCCTTGGTAATGCATTAGCAGATGGGTTCAAATACTGCTCTGCATTTCCTTGTTGGCTGACAGATTTACTCAGTTCCTTTGAATCAGTGCTCTCAGTGTGATCTATTGTCTTTCCCTAGCCCCTTTTTCACTATTATCATCAAGGCAACCCAGAAATCAGCTCCTCAAGTATTTGTGTACTTCTGCTTTGATTACATGAGCATCCCAACTCTTCATCTAAAAGCAAAGGTTTGAATTATATTCTGCCAAATAGCCATCCTCTGACATTATCCTAAAATAAAATGTTCAAGTAATTGCTTTTCTTTGATTTGTCAGTTAGGAATCTCACTGAATTACATGCTATCTGAAATCAAAGCACATGATCACATGGATACATCTGTACCAGCATATTCTACTTCCATCTCCCCTCTTCATAAGATTGTTACTTTACCCAGATAACTGTAGAGAGAAGAGAACCTTCAATTTTATTTCCTTTAACACAGACTTGTACATCTCAGGAAGCTGGTGTGAGGAGGGAATCTGGTGTGAGATCACCCCTGGGTGTAAGATCTGATTCCAGGATAGTTAATTTACCATGAGTGGGAAGGGAGTAGCTTTTGGTAACTTCAACCAAGAACCCTTTCCCATGGTGTCTGAGACCTCAGGAGAAGAAAATCAGAAGAAATTCTGTGTGTCCAGGTTTGGATATCACTTGCAGGAACCAAAGTAATTTTAATTATTTTCCCCCAGTTTTGTTAGTGCTTGAAATGCAAATAAGGAGAGAGAAAAGACATCTTTTCAAATGAAGATTTCCTATCAGGTTAGACAGGGAAGGCTCCCACCAAAATGCTTTGTGGGTCAGGTTAAGTATCTAAGCTTAATAAAGGGATTAATGTTTACTTTGTCAGATAAAGAGCTGTATAGATTTCATGCTGGTCTCCTGTATAATATAAATTTCACAAATCAGCATAGAAAAAACTCCTGAAACTGAGCCGGGTGCTGTACTTCACTTCTTAGAAAGCTTCTAAGCAGCCATAAAAAGTTTGATAATTTCCTTTGCTTATAATGCTATGGAAGAAACAGGAAATTCTGTATAGAATTAAATAGTTAAAACCCACTTTTCAAAATCAATGGACATGTAAATAATCAGAAATATGTTTTAGCTCTGTATATTTTTGCAAAAATTGTGATTATCTCCAGTAAATATGACACTCAGCCCTCTGGACTTTGTCCCCCTTTAAGGGAACAACTGTGCAACTTCTAATGCAATTATCTGCATTAGATTCTACCTTGGTAGAAAGTATTTGTTCACGTGGCAGTTTTTAGCCTCTTCACAGAGTAAATATTTTGCTTCTCCAAGGAACGCAAAGACTACCTAGAAGTTCTCTTTCTGTCCACTGGGCTGGATGCTGTGGAGAATTGGTTTCTAGCTGGATTCTCTCACTTCCTCTGCTCTTATATCTTGGTTTCAGAATATCAGCCCATGCCTGAGGTTGAGCATAAATAGCAGCAAAGGAAATGAGGCATGGAGGCGAGAGGGCAGGTGATAGGAGCTAAAATGGAAACAGTGAGGGGCAGAACTATACACAGAGAGTTTTACAAGCAGATATGCCTGGTTACAATCCACATTCTCAGCATCTTGCTACATTGAACAAGAACAAAATTCAGACATGGATATTTTCCCCACTTCTGTCTTCTTGTATACCCATACCATGAGTTTATTTTATGTTATTTCACTTTATTTCATTTCACTTTATTTTTTATTTCAAATTTTTAATTCACAAGTGAAAGCAGTCCTGGCTTCACAACATTGATAAGCTCTGTGCTCGAAGTGTTCAGCTGATATGATGTCTCTCACATCTCAAGCAAGTAGCATAGCTGTCAGAAATTCAGATGACCCAAAATATTTAACTGTTCATGTGGAATGGCACTTCTCCAGCATGAGAGAAAGAAGTATTTAAGAAGGAAAAGCCTTCATATCACTCATCCTAGAACTCTTTACTAACAATCAAGCTATTTTAGGCATCTCTTTGATGGGAATGTGATTCCATAGAAGACATCAGGATTTGTTTTGAAGGAATAAAGTTTGGTTTAAAATCTCTTCATCGACTTTAGTGGGGAGGATTTTCTGAAGGACAGGGAAAAGAAGCAAACAAAGGGTTAAGAGGGTCATGAGAAGATAAGCACTGACTACAAGTACCCAGAAATTAAAACTGGTCAGTGTAAAAGACTTTTAGAAGACTTTTAGAAGAATTCTTTCGATGAAGCATGGAAGCTTTGGCTAGAAAAGACATTTTCACACATGTAGCAGGTTTGAAGTGTGTTAGAGTAGAAGGAAGAGGGGAAAAAACACCTGGTGGTGACTGTAAGCTGTCCAGTGAGCATTCAGTCCTGCATCTTGTGCACTGGATAAACAGATTCCTTTCCTTGTACTTTACCAGGTGCTTATATCTCCCAGGGGGAAGATGAGAAGTGCAAATGCCAGCCCATGTAGTGGAGACAAGCTGACTATAGGTTCCCTAGTAAGAACTGTTTAAGGTGGTTTCTAATTTCATGTGACTGTGACATTTAGGTAGAGGTATGCTGGCTTGAGGGCACTGTTTTGCTAATTTAATTTTCAAGCTCTTGCCTGCATATGTAATTCCACTGTTTTGAAACTGGAAGCAATGCCATGAAAAGGTTGTTCAAGTTATTTAAATGTTAATATTTGGGTTCCTCTTCTTTTGTCTAAAAGTCTAATTTGGATAGTTTGATAAACTCTGGTTTAAAACCAAAGATTTTTTTTTAAAACTGCTTAATTGTTTCTATGAATCAGACCTAGGAAAAAAGCTGAACCTCTTAATATTTTGCTTATTACCTTTGTGTATATAGACTATAATTTTTTATACTTTTAGTGGTGCTCTGTAACACTTAGATGAACTTCACAGGTATGGGTCAAAATTACAGCAAAATTTGTACCAAAAAAGATCCAAACTGAAGAAGTTTCATAGGTTTATAGCGTCTTAATTGACTCTGAACTTGACTAAGAATTGACTCTGAACTGCAACAGGCTTCAGTAAGACCCTCCCCAAACCAAATAAGGCAGGGAAGAATGTGCTAAGCACTGGCTGTGCTAAGAATAAAGTGGAGCTGGGATGGATAAGGTTACTTTGAACTCTATATTTCATGTTTCCTGACATACCCTCCAAAGAACTGCAATTATGCCAGGGAGGCTGCAGGAGCGTTGAAGTTCTTTCCCAGTTTTGCTTTTTGCAGTTTTTCCATGCATTCCCCTCCTGTTTAGAGCTGGGACTTTTTTTTTATTCGTAGCATGCATGACTCTTAGGATATTGGAAAAAAACCATGTGAAGATTGACTGTGAGGCATGGCTATTTTTATTAGAAGCTGATATTTTAGTCTGAGTTTAAGTGCATCTGGGAGGCCTTGGGTTGCTCTGGGAGGGCAGGAGTCTTGCAGAAGAAGCAGAAAGTTCAGAGGGGCTCCAAAGAAGAAGGAATAGAGTTAGAAAGAGAGGAGGACCTCCCTCTTCTCATTCTGCAGCTCCTGCAAGAGCCAGCAACCCAGAAGTATCTAAGCTGCCACAGTAGATCTTGACCTTTTGAACAGAGTATCTCTTACTGTCATCATCATGGCCGAGATTACAGCAGAAGGTACAGTAACTATTTTCAAATCTAATTAGACAAAAATATGTACTTTGACAATGTAACCAATTGTTTCAATGTGATTTGTTGCTCTTAGCTGATAATTTTACTCCAAAATCATTTAACTTTGTTTGTTGAGTGACATTGTGCTTCTCTTTCCTCTTTTTTTTCTTTCTTTTCTACTCCTGTAGCCTGACTTTCTTTTAGTTACTGAAGCAAGATCTCTGCACACCTCTAAAAATAGCATTAGAATCATTTGCAGAACAACACTGCTTAGGCAGCTCCATCAGAATGATACAAGAAAGAGAATGTGAATGTCAGGTGGTTCCACCCTCAAATCTTTGCTCAGGTAAAGCTTTTGGGAGATTTGCTGGAATAAGAATAGCTTAGTTTGGTGGCCCTTATTTTTCCTTAAGGAGCACAGAGAATTTGTGCCTGAAGTTCCTGAAGGGTAAAAGCTATCAACTCTACAATCCTTCATCAGGTAAACTTCTGAAAGAGTTAGTGAAAGTTGTGCTGAATTAAGTGTGCCAGAGATAAGCCTGAAAGAATGAAAAGCAATTGTATTAACCAATAAATACATATTCTAAAATATGAATATTTCATGTACTTTAATATTTCCTGACCATTCATATTTAAATAACATTTTAGATGCATAACAATATTTTATCAACCACAGTCAGACAGGGGATATATTTAAAATGCAGCCTTCTTTGAATTTAATACTGAATATTTTAGCTGAATTTCATTCCAGTCCTTTTTTTTTTTTTTCCAGTGTGGATTACTTTACCATTTTTGAGAATTTCATAATGATACCACAAAAAGGAAAAAAAAAAAAGAAAAAGCTTTTAAACAGTTGTCTGAAAGTTATTTTTATTTTACTTGTCAAGGTTATGTGGCATTGCAGTGTGTGAGAGTTGTACTTTTCATCTCCCATTTTTCATTGTTAATATTCGTAAAGAGGATCTGCATTAAGAGCTATTAGGGAGAGAGAGAGAGAGCCCCTTTTCTTCTAAAGGATTCATTTTAGGGCTACATCAAATTGTAGACTCCTTTCCTGACGTCTGCTTAGCCACAGTGAGGAGAAGATGTGTGGATGATTTTTTAATCAGCAGTTGGATGGATCTAGAATTCGCTGCTGGCAGCAAGTACTGTCAAAACAGGTGGTTCAGCCTGACAGCCTTAACCCAAATGCTGACACGAGTTTATTTGCATATTCTTAAGCTGGGTTTGTTGAAAATATTCATCACACTGTAGCTGCAATCAGGAAAAAAATCTGTTAAATTATATTTGTGTTCCAAAATGTGTGCATTAATAACATCAGTGTCAGAGGAGCAGAGTAGAAGTACCCTCCAAGTAAAGGAAAACTCCAAAATAAGCAAGATCCTTTAGTTCAAAATTAATAGCCTGCAAGTGACTTTACAATCATTTGTCTTATTAAAAAAATAGAGATAATGAAAGATCCTAAAGTGAAATAAAAATAAAGCAGTCTGGGAATATTTTTATAGTGCTCTTGTAAGTGTTTATAAAGGTGTTCCTTAGCTGTCACGTTGTGTCTTCTGTTTTTTTTTTTCTCCAAAGCAATAGACTTCAGGTGATAAAGGCCATCAGCTCCATAGTAACCTGAGATGTAAATAAGCCATGTAATTAATTTAGCTCAGTTTTATTTAGTTTTATTTTGTGTTCTTGTATTTGGAATGGACTTCTGCTGTTTGGCTGATTTTTAAGCTGGATATTTTACTCATGGCATAAAACTAAGAATTCAGCCTAGGGCTAATGTTTCACAGCAGTGTATTTTCCTCTGGGGCTACTGCAGGCAGTCACAAGGCAATCTGAAAGTGGAGATCTAAACACCAGCAGCCCATATTTTGGGCAAATAAATAACAATTAAAACACCACCTATTGCTTCACACAACTGCTTTTTGAAAGTTCAAATCTGAACTTCAGCAGCAAATAGTTTGGACAAATAAACCAAACCATTGCCAGCCCATGATTTTCTGACATCTCTGTGGTTCTATTAGGATGAAAGTGCTTTCTCCTCATGGAAAGTATTTTTAACAGTATTTTACACTGTGGGATTCTGCCTTTTGGGATATCATGATGACACATCAGTGGGCACAGCACAACAGCCATGCAGTGTCTCAACTCTGTCATGGCCAGTCTGGCTGATGTTTAAGAGGCATGGTCCAGCCTTGGCAGAGTGATGCTGTTGGTGTACATCCCAAGATAGCTTTTTCTGACAGCCCATAATCTTTTCAGAGACAGATCCCCAGGGTGGATGGAGTCCTCTTTCAGGTCCACATCATGATAATGACAATAAAGTGGCTTGAAAATGTAGCCAGCATGAAGTGATCCTGTCTGCTTGAATCACAAACCAGATGTGCTGCCTACCCATTTCCACAGCTACAAATCATTAGCTGTGGAAATGCTGCTGAAGTGTAGCTGGTGAAAGACAAAAGGCAATTTATAAATGTCCTCAGAAAGTTGGCAGGACCCGTGTCTCCCGCTGGCTAATATTTAGGAGAAGATTCCAAAGGATTATCTTCAGCATCCTCAGGTTACATGTAATTGAAACCACAGAAATGTGCTATTAAAATGTGGAAGTCCTTAAAAGTGTGTACATAAAAAAGCTTGGTAAAGACACTAAGTACTCAGTTGCATTCTCAGGATATTATTATTATTGCTGTTGTTTTTATTGTCATTATTATTACATTATTATATTATTGTTATTATACCTGAAGGAGCCTACAGGAAAGCAGGGGTAGGACTTTTTAATAGGATGTGTGATGGAAAGACTAGAAATAATGGATGTAAACTGGAAAAATGGTACATTCAGGTTGGATATAAGAATAAAGATCTTAACACTGGAACAGATTGCACAGAGAGGTTGTGGACGCCCCTCTCTGTAGGTGTTTAAGACCAGGCTGGACAAGGTACTGAGCAACCTGATATATGAGAGGTGCAGAGGGGTTGGAACTTGGTGATCTTTAAGGTCCCTTCCAACTCAAACTATTCTATGATTCTATGAATTCTCTGTCCCACACATGTTGAAAAAAGATATAACATGATGCTGGAAGCTGAAGCTGAATGTTTTCTAGAACTACAGTCTTAGAGAACTGGAAATGGTTAATGTATAAATTGCACCTTAATTTTCCTCTTAGTATCACTCATATTTGGAGAAATCTGTGAAATACATAAGCTTCCTCCATCACAGATTTTTTAATTTTTTTCATAGGAGGTGTCCCTGCCTATGGCAGGGGGGTTGGAACTAGATGATTTTTAAGGTCCCCTCCAACCCAAATTATTCTAGGATTATAACTGTTAACTGAGTATTCTATAATTGTCATGGACTTTACTGTGGTCCACAGGTATCTAACTATGTCTCTCTGCTCTGCTCATGGACACAGGGATTGGGATGGGCTCAGTGGGAGATGTAGTTAGTGCTGCCACCACCAAAATACAAATACAAAACCCCATCATCTCTGAGAAATGGCTTCTACCAATGTACAACTTAATCTGTGTCTACACAATAGCTCCAGCAGCAGCCTCCTAGTCTGTCCTTTCTAAGCCAATCTCCTGCAGGCCACAGTGCAAGGTTGATGGCTGTCCCCTGTCACTTCATCCTCCCACGCAGGAAAAAAACGAATAGATACTTAGCTCTACCTGATGCAATGCACCAGAGACTGAGCACTGATCTAATCCAGAGAGGTGAAGAGAGGAGAAAGACAAGGTTTCTCTGCCAGCTGTTTGTCTGGCACAACTTATTTCCCCAGTGGAGCAAGAGAGAAGCAGGAGTCAAACAGAAATGTGACAAGGAGTCACAATTTGCTCCTTATTTTGCTGCTGCTGCTGCGAGCTGTGTGACTACACATGTCCTTTGTCTCGGAGCAGGCTGCAAGGAGATGGGCCAGCCCTGGGGCCACACACAACCTGTCAGCCACCAAAATCAAAAATAGCTTCTGGATTTCACTCCTTTTCTCAGTACAGAAAGTTTGAAGATGTAAACTTCTCCCACGAGGTGGATTTAACAAGATCTGCAACGCTCGAAGATTAATAGACGTGGAGCTGATTATGCATGAGAAGTAACACCAAAAAAAAAAAAGCTAGAGGTTAAAATCATAATGGCTTCATGAACGTGATGGCCAGAAGCTATCAGCAGTCTCCAGCTGGCAAAAAGTTTAGCAAAGTCACATTATGGTCAGGGATGAGATGGTATTTCTCATGGTAATTCAGGAGTTGCTGCTAGAGGTGCTAGTTGTGCTGACTGCAAAAGGGACAGAGATGAATAAATTAGATGAAATGACTCCTTCAGATGGCTAAAGGCAGGTGAAGTTGTTTCCTAGCCTGCTGTTTAAGGGTAGAGTTAGGAGGTTTCTATAGAATTTGTTTGCAACAAGAGAATTGGGAAGATGAGGAGGTGTCTCCTTTTCCTGGCTTTCAGTGCTGAGGAGGAAGCAGATAGAATACCTCCTGCAGTAGGGTAAGGAAAGTACAACAATCTGTCAATAGTTTTTTGAAGGAATCAGTCTTGTTCTGGAGTATCAGGTAAAACCTAATTATAGAGAGAGATTAGAAGTCAAAAATCCCAAGATTGCCTTTAAAAAAGTCAGTCTTGGAGGGGAACAGAAGTTCCAAGTTCCCACTGAAATTCCACAAAGCTCATTTTGCCCCATGCTTGTGGGCCTGGATATCTAAAGATGACTGCTGAAAGCTCTCCCATAGCCTGTTAAGGCAAGGAAGCCTAAATTTTAGGTTAATTTGTTAGCTTAAGTTTCAAGTTTAGGAATCTGTGGGTGCTGTTAATCACAGCTGATACTGCATTTGTGCATGTTCAACTTAGGTAGACCATTATAAAGTCACAGAATCACAGAATATCAGGGATTGGAAGGGACCTCAAGAGATCATCTAGTCCAAACCCCCTGCCAGAGCAGGTGCATCTAGACCAGGTCACACAGGAACTCGTCCAGATGGGTTTTGAATGTCTCCAGAGAAGGAGATTCCACAACCTCTCAGGGCAGTCTGTTCCAGTGTTCTGTTACCCTCACTGGGAAAAAGTTTTCTCTTACATTTCTCTGGAACCTTCTATGTTCCATCTTGCACCTATGTCCCCTTGTCAACCAACTATGGGCAGCAGGGATCCATAATACCTAAAATTATAAGGTTTAAGTTGATGAGTCATGATGCAGTCAACCCATGTGTACAAACAGATGATCTGTAGGTCTGATCATCTCATCATTTTTTGTTTTTAAAGAACCTTTTTTAGTTTTTAAAGAACCTTGTACTCTTAAGTACCCAGAAAAAAATTTAATTTTTCTTTTATCATGAGAAATATATTTGAATCCCAGCAGCATTTGTAAGTGACTTCAAAATTCAGTTTGTGCAACTGCTTAGACTCTCTAAAGTTCCAATCTACAATCCTTGAAAAAAAACCCTAGTCTGTAAATATTTTATGTACTTTTAGTCATTGTCTACAACACAAGCACTGAGTTAGAGGTAGATGCATGTCACTTTTACTTCTCTGATCTAGAAGGTAGGCATTACTTTAGTTAATATTTCACAATGCCCATCTGACTTCAGTCCAAAACACAGCAGAGTTGCCCCCTTTGAGGCAGACTAGATATCTCTATATGTTTTTTTTTTTTAATGATAGAGAGAAGTAAATGTTGCATTTATTTTTTACTAGATAACGATTTCATTTTCACTGGTGGTTCCTGTCAAGGTTCATTAGAATGGAAATTAGAATTCAATTAAAAAGCTACAAACCCAGCATTTTAAAATTGTTTATTTGTATACTGTAATTTTGCCAGATACAGGAGGAAAGCCAGTTTGAAATAGAACCTGCTTTGATAAGCTAAGTGATTTATTAAACAAACATAATACTATTTGTAATTTAGTAATTTAGATTCTGGCCATTGCATTCTGCAGGAATGTAAAACCAAAAGGGATGATTTCCTTTCATGCAATGTTTATTCATAGGTTAGAGAAATAAAACATATTTCCTACTTTAAAAAAAATCCTAATTACTTCTTGACACAGACTAAGATAATAATTGAGTTCAGATAGCAAAATAAATTTAATTTGAAAACATATTCTTTGCCTTTGAAAACAGGTTATGCTCTTAAAAAAAAAGACTAGCTTAATTGCACTCCATCTGCTTAGTCAGAGATTTCCTACTATTTTCACAACTATAATGATTTGATTGTGGCTATAAGTTTACATTAAAGTGATTTCAATAGACAGCAATGTGGAAGTATCATATTTAGCACAGTTTTTCTTAATTTTATATTTAATTTTTAAAACTTTTCAAAGAAAATTTGGTTTGTGGTTTGAAAAGCACCAGCAGTTCTACTCTCTACCTTCCCCCACTGCAGCATGATTTGAATTGGGCTTAAAAAGGAGAAATATTTAAGATTAATTTTGAAATGTCTTCAGAAGTTGTAGGTGTATGTCTAGGGGGGGTCCAGTATTCTTTATTCTTTATTTCACTGACAGATCAGACTGGTAACAGGTAATCTGAAACAGGTAAGATGTAGAGTCACTGCAT
>VZTY01035166.1:71085-97142 GCA_013400935.1 Turnix velox
GAGTCACTGCATCTAAAGACTTAAAGCTGTGGTCAACAAGCTGTTCTTCATATCTGCTTTATTCCTCTACCTATTCTCTTGTGAGCTTTAAACACCTTCATATTTTTCATATTTTTTTCCTAACCCCATGTCTTTTTATAAATCTTATATTGATGCAGTGAGATGTGATCACTCAGAAGTTAGATCCCTATGTAGGAATGTGTTTAATGTGTCAAGGACTAGGAGTAATGGATGTAAAGTGGAACAGGGTAGATTTAGGCTGGATAGAAGAAGGAAGTTCTTTACTATGAGGGTGGTGAGACACTGGAACAGGCTGCTCAGAGAGGTTGTGGATGTCCCTTCATCCCCTGGAGGAGTTTAAGGCCAGGCTGGACAAGGCACTGAGCAACCTGATCTAGTGGGAGGTGTCTCTGCCTATGTCAGGGAGGTTGGAACTAGATGATCTTGAAGGTCCCTTCCAAACCAAACCATTCTATGACTCTGGTCTAAAAGGACTAGCAAGCTTTTGCATCTAGTTTTATTCCTAATATGTGCCCACAGCTCCATTGAATTATGTAAATAAATCTGTTTTAGGAATTATGAAACAAGTGCATGGGTACCAAATATTTGATTAATAGAAGAGACAGCAGAGATAGGTAGCAGGGCAGACACCAACCAACACTGCCAATAAACACTCTGTTCTTTTTTTCATAGCCTCTGCTACCTTTATTTTTTGCTGTTTTCCTTCTTCTCTTTCCTCTTCCAAGAGATGACAGATAATATTGCAGCTAGTATACAGGAGGTGAAACTCTAGTCCCTTATCTATATGCAGAAGATGGTGAAGCTCACTGTAAAGAGCTATATTATTCTTTACATTAGTAAGATAAGGATTTTGAGTTTTTTCATAAGTTTTTTTCCTCCCAAACTGTCTCATATGCTAAAGTCAGTTAGGGTGCTCAAAATCATAGAATCATAGAATAGTTTGGGTTGGAAGGGACCTTAAAGATCATTGAGTCCCAACCCCCCTGCCATAGGCAGGGACACCTCCCACTAGATCAGGCTGCTCAGTGCCTTGTCCAGCCTGGTCTTAAACACCTCCAGAGAGGGGGCATCCACAACCTCTCTGGGCAACCTGTTCCCATGCTTCACCACCCTCACTGTAAAGAATTTCTTTCTTATGCCAAGTCTAAATCTATCCCCTTCCAATCATTGGTTGATGCTGGGTTTTGCCCTTAGAAATCAGAAAGCTGTGACTTTAAGTCCTGAATAAACTTCACTTGAGTCCTGTGGATGATTTAGGCTTTTTTTTTTAAATCAGTCCTGCAGCACAGTGTGAATTTGTCTCTGGCCTAAAAGTTCTGCTTGGTGTCATAAGAAGGCATTTACCATAAGAAAGGAAAAATACAAAAAGCCAGGTACAGAAAAGCTTTCTCACTGGAGAAGTCTGCTCTTCTCTTCAAAGACAGTTTTAGAAAATTATTTGCCCAATATGGAATGAGTAAAGACCTGCTACTTCCCATACATGCTTATGTTCTCACAACTTCAAAAGTATCTCTGCACCTTTGCCTGTGAAAAGACACAATAAATCTAAGCTTTTGTAACCTTCTTTGATATGTAAATCGACTAATTTTTTTCCTTATATTCCATTACATGGATTTAAATTGTGTCAGGAAGCCTAAATCTTGGTGCAGTCTTTGCTAAGGGGTTACTCACAATTGACACAATTACCATGAATATGGTTTTCTGGTAACTATTTTACTGGTTTTTAGAGGAATAATTTAATACACCTATGGAAAATTAAGGTCCACATTTTGCTTTGACCTTTTCCTACCATAACAAGTGGGATCTTCATTTTGTCTTCAGGTCTATCTATGTTACTCCTTCTGAAATCAATTGATATATACATACATGATGCACACAACATCTCAAAGAGGCAAGACCATATGACTATATGACACAGTTCATCCTATATATATTTAATAGTTTTATAGCACATTTTACTCAAAGTTTTTTATGCTGAAATTATAAAATGAATTTAGTATAGTTTCAATCGTTTTTCTCTTTTATTTTTGAGGGAAAATCTCAAATCTCCTTATTCCTAGAGATTTTTTTGGCTCACCATTCATGAGAGGTTAAAAGAATGTGGGCATTTTATGAAGAGATGTGAATTCAGATTACAAGTATTTACTATCTATTTGCTTTGCTGTATTTTTTTATGTGCTTTATTTTAATATTGGGTTTTTATTTTATTTTTTTTTAAACCAAGGTTAGCATTTTAACACTATTTATAGCAAAAGATCTCTGAAAGAAGTGGCATGTGACCCCTGTCTGCCTGGAACTGTTACCTGACTGAATGCCTGACAACATCCTATCACTTGGAGCAGAACCACTACACATCCTCCTCTTAATTTGTGTTTCTCTCCCCCTTCAAAAAATCAAAGGGCTCAAAAAGTCTTTTTTTCTTTTCTTTTAATTTATAAATGTATTTGATAAAGTTAACCCTTTAGTAAGAGGCATTTCAACACAGAAGAAAATGGATGTTTGGTTTTTTTTTCACAGCAAGAGCAGTCCTGTTATCAGACCCTCAAACAGAATTAATCCACGTGAGCTACATTTATCCCACAACACGTCTCCTGCTCTAAATGCTGTAATTTTCTATTCATTACATGAAAGCCATGTGAAATGCTCTGGAGAATGTAATGCTGTGATCCACTCTTAGTAAAATGACAAATTTCTGGTTCAGTAATAGCCAAAACTCTTTCTCAGCATATTCTCTTCCTTCCTCTTCCAAAGACACCTCCCTTGCATTCATCATGAGTGAGAAATCCATAGATTTTGGAACTTGGATTTTTAAGTCTGAAGAAGGAGGCCATGAAGAAGGTCAGAGGAGTAGAGCACCTCCCTTGTGAGGAGAGGGTGAAGGAGTTGGAGTTGTTCAACCTGGAGAAGAGAAGGCTCAGGGTGGACCTCATAGTAGCTTCTCAGTACCTGAAGGGGGCTACAGAAAGGCTGGATTAGGACTTTTTAATAGGGTCCAGGATGGCAGGACTAGGAATAATGGATCTAAATTGGAAGAGAGGAGATTTAGGCTAGATATAAGAAAGAAATTCTTACTGTTGAAGGTGATGAGACACTGGAACAGGTTGTCCAGAGAGGTTGTGGATGCCCCTTCCCTGGAGGTGTGTAAGGCCAGGCTGGATTAGGCATTGAGCAACCTGGTCTGATGGGAAGTGTCCCTGCCTATGGCATTGGTTTTGGAACTAGATGATCTTTAAGGTCTTCTCCAACCCAAACCATTCTGATTCTATGATTATATTTTCCCTTCAAGTTCCTCTTGAACTGGAGCGGTTTGTTGTTGCTTTCTTTTAGTGATTTATAAGGGGAGCCATATAAGAAAGATCATAGGGGAAACCTCAGTAAGTGGCTGCTATTCTGGAAAGAAGGAAGCTCAGTAACTTTGGAAATTATGGGGCAAACAGCTACAAATCTGTGAGAGCACAATTTTGGGAAGCGCTTTTTGCTTTGCAAGGTTAGCCACAAATATTGATGTGGCCTCAGGACATATTTAAAAATAAAAATAAATATGAATTCAATCTGGGTATGCAGTTATTAGTGCATTGAAGTGGGAGGGCAACGTGCAATTTTGC
This sequence comes from Turnix velox, assembly GCA_013400935.1. NCBI lineage: Eukaryota > Metazoa > Chordata > Aves > Charadriiformes > Turnicidae > Turnix > Turnix velox. The sequence continues at coordinate 74,712 of VZTY01035166.1, forward strand.
TAATGAATAAAGATAATTTCAACTCTACAAGCAAAACAATGATGAGGACCAGGAGTTTTTTTGGGTTTTTTTTCTTAAAAACTAATTACCAGGAAGTTTCTTATAAGAATATATTTGTCATTGTTCCATTTGTTGCCCGGTGTAGTCTAATGCATCTCACACTGTGAAGTGCTAAAGGCAGTTTCACAGAAGATACAAATGACTAAATTTTACAACATAGTAAAAAGAAACTCAGAAAGCTAGAAATAATACTGCATCTGCAGAGGATTCTGCAGTGGCAGTGAAATTATTTTTTTTTCCATTTATTGTGATAGTGCCTAGAGGTCAGGACTGCATTGAACTAATCACTTCTGGTGGGAAGAATCTTAAAATAATTTTAACTTCTAGAAATTCCTTAATTTCCTTCATGATTTAGAGAATGATGTCTTCTTGGTAAAGATTTTTAAACTTCACATGTTCTAGCCAAGTAAATTCTATAGGACTCTCCAAAAGTTAATGTTGAAATTCTTGAGATTTTTTTTTGTGCTTACTATTGTTATTTTGGTATAGCTTTGGCATACAAAACATGTTTTGTCCAAATTTGTCCAAAAGTAAATGTTCACCTGGAATATAGATATCTGTATTTAAAATTAGACAAGTATCTTTACTTAAGGGCCAAGATTTCTTTACTAGTGTGACCTTCCTTTAGATATTGCAAGCATTATGGAAAACTTCAAATAATCAACTCCATTCTTGTCTCCATGGCCCTGAGCTGCTCTATGGGGTGTTGAATGCAATGCAATGTTTATTTACAAACATCATCAAGCTCTAACCATTAATTAACTGTATCTGCAGATTCATCCACTTCCTCCTTCATTTTTTCATTAAGCTTGTTTGCATTTTCCTGGCATTTCTCAAATAAGAACACATTTTTAACTTCCAGATGTTGTTTCTTTCCCTGAGAACGCCCATGTAGACAAACATGAATTGCTAATTCTTTTGAAAATAGATGTAAATCAGTTGCTTTGGAGGAATTCCAGCATCAACTGTATCCTACTGGAGGACACAGCTGTTTTCTAGGTGGAATTATTTAACTAGCAGCAAAAAACACACATTATAACACTGTTACATGTCTGTTTTCTAGTCCAGCTCTCTCATTTTCAGCCAATTCCACCTCTTCCTGTTTTCCAATGTTTATGTGAACAAGGTGGAATATATTGTCCTGTATGACATCTACAAAAAGATGAGCAGAAGCCAAAATTCCTGGTCATGTAACTATAGGATATAAAAATTATGATTAACATTGCATACTTGAGTTAAAAATTATAAAGAAAAGAAAGTGAATTAAATCTTTTTATTACTAAGTGTCTATAAAATTCCCTAGATCTTCTTTGGCACTTCTCAGTTTCTCAAATGCATGGTGAACAGCCTGTGACAATCAGACTCTAAACTGGAGGAAACCAAAACAAATAGAAACCGAATAAAAAAAGAACACAGATATTTATCTTTTTTTTTGCACAAGAATAAATATTAAAATGAGACAAAACAGAAGTGCAAAGTGTGCTAAAATCATGGAGAGTTTGCAGAAGTTTGAGAAGTCCAGGTTGAATGTTGTGTTCCTCTTTCTCTTCTCTGTTCTCTTCCTTGAAAGAAAATGATACAAAAGGTCTGTACATTTGCTTTTAGCATGTGCTTTATTTAAGTAAATATAAATTAAACATGAGATACAACATTAATGGACTTTAAAATATTCTGCTGACAGAAAAATGAAGATGTTAAACCCATCAAGCTTTGTGGACTTTCTGAAGAACTGCACTTTGTCTGAAAGCCTCTGATTTTCCTGCAGCATTCCTCTGATGCTGCAAACTTCATAAAGCACATTGTTCCTTGAAAATGTAGTTTATTGTAATAATAATTTCCTGACTAAAATAACTTCTGTGAGTTAATTCATGTTCAGCTGAAGACAACTGGTTCAAATTAGTGTGAATGAAAACTCAGCTAATGTGCTCATGTACATTCTCTACAACAAAATACATTCTCTACACTCATATCCTTGAAGATATCATTCCACTTTTTTCTCTATCTCAATCCTCCATTTTATTCTACTTTTTACATTTACTCTAAGCTCTTTTACATTTCTGGACTCATTGAATAAGTCAAGTCAATACCTTTGAAATCACTGTTGTTCCTATTACTGCTAACACAATCCTTGTCATCTCTAAGTTTTTGTGGAGAACTATTTCAAGCTGTCTAATTGAAGAATTCTAATTCTTCAAAAAGTAGATGCACGTCTTCAGGTCTTTCATGAAATTTTCCTACATGAAATCTGCTGAATCTGAGTTTGGTTTTGGAAGATTGTCTTGTTTCCAACTACAGTCAGGACTTTGTTTCTTTAAATCTTTTATGCCTTTCATTTTTCTAATTATTAAACTTTCCTGCTACAATAAATACAGAACTTTTATTGCCACAGTGATTGGAAGAAATATTTTCAATGGTTTTGAATAAAACTAGAGCTACAGTAGAGCCTCATCAGCTCAAAAAGAAGAGTATACACTCTATATGAAAGAGAAAATATTTTTAGTCTATTATCAATCAGTAAGTTGTTGATGGAAATGTTTCTTTTCTTGCCTTTCTAACTTGTTTAGATGCTAGGGCAATGAAGTGGGAAGATAAGGAAGTCATAAAATACTTTATTCATCATTGATTTTATAACCAACATTTCATGGATACTTTTTTTGGGGCACAGATATGAATAATGTGAGTTTTATAACATATGGACTATTAATTTTCCATGGATCTCTTGTACTAATACCATTTTCATGACTTGTGCCCTTCCAAAGGTATGACCTGAATTTATTCTGTATAATAATTTATTCTGTTCCCCTAATTTCCACTCTATGAGCCTGCAAGAGCTTCAGTGCTCAAATTCTTTTTAATTTCAGCTTCTTTCTGTGGAGAAGTAACTTTTCACTAAAATGGGTTAATAATTGCAGGACCCTGTGAATTGAAGGATCAACTGGGACAGACTTACAGTGTGTTTAACACAAATTCTGGCAATTTTTTTTCCATGACAAGATGATCTTACAAGTTCCTAAGCTTAAAGACCTAATAACATTTTCAGAACCTGACCACTGGTATGGTAACTTTGACAAGTTCCTCATGTATAATGTTCTTCCAAGTTCATTTGTCTAGTGGTTTGCTAGGGAATAGCACTCTGAAGGATGAATGCCCAAGAAACTCTTGTCAGGTTGTAGCCCACAACACCTGAGCACTTCTAGAAATGGAAAGAAGAAAATCTAGCCTAAATTTGCCCATTTGATGTCAAGGAAAACACTCCATCTCTCTTCTTATGTATAACCCTTAAAAATTAACAGTATCATTTCAGCCCTGATCAGCAAGATGATATGGACTTGGAAACAAGCTGATTTCTTATTTAAGATTTCTTATTTAAGTCTTATTTGCCTAGTTAGGTGGCACAAATCATTTGTCACAGATCCCAATGGTGGAAGAACCCTAAAAGTACTTTAAATTTTCTCTCTTTATCTGTCAACCTGCCTGTGTAGGTCTTGGGGAGCATACAGAATGGGTAGAGTTCTTTGAGAATATCATCTTGCAGAGTTTCTTCCCCACTTCTTAAGGTTTAAATAAAGCACTACCTTAAACAAAAAAGCAAGAAAAATCTAACTTCTAAAAGTCAAAGTATAGTACAATGTCTTATGGTCTACTTCTATGAGTCATTCAATTATTTTAGATACACTTTGTGTCTATTCTTTTCTTCCTCAGTAATACTTCAATAGCATTCTGAGTGCATTGTAATTTTTGAGGGATGAATTGTGTTAGTGAGTGAAAGATTATCAGTTATGATAGAATATATATGAATATAAATATATATGTAGGGTATGTAAGAATCTGTGTAAGCTGCAAGGCTGAAATATAGAGTGCAGTGCAAATATTCATCTTCAATATATGTGAAAGTATGCATTTTTTATTTATTAGCACTTATCTAATTACAGCTGAAGCTGCATTCCATTGATATAATAGAAAAGGAAATTAATAAAGAAAGGTTAGATGATGAATAGGCCTTGGACCAGAATATAAGAGCTGGCAAAATCTTGCAAAGATGTATACAGAATAACTAAGTAGCTGCTACAAGCTTTCTTAAAAATTTACAAAGGATTGTGAACTTCTGCATCTACAGAGGACATCTCTATCTCTTTTCATTATGCTGACAAAGTTATGAGTTGAGACTGCTGTGTTAATATTAAAGAAACATCAGAGAATGGCTTGAAAGTTTCCTAAAATGAAAAAAGTAGCAGTAGCTTTGGTTCTCTTCAAACACAATATGGAATCATTTAAAGAAATTTTATAGGCATGTTAATGTGTATAAAGGGCTTCAAAAGATGGGCAAAGAAGGTGAAAATTTACACTTAAAGACTGAAAAATTTAGGTTGAACATTAGGCAGAGTAGAGGAGCAAGGAGGCAGAGGTTAGAAGAGGACACCCAGGTTCAGCTCTGCCTCCTTTGTTCTTCACTTAATCATTTCCATGTCCTTGCATTTAAATGAAAATAATTTCTCCTTACATCAGAGTGTGAGCAGAAGGAAAAATGAACATTTTTTTTGGACTGATTGATTTGAAAATCTGTAAAAATACACAGAATTGCACATTTTGAATGTGACCTGAGACTGTGAAGGAGCCAGTAAATAAGAAAACATTGTTTTTATATGCACATATCTGAGTTGACTAGATTTGTGAGGGATTTTTGAAAGTCCAGGCAGTTTTGAAAGAAATACCAGGCTGGAAAATGTCATTTCATCCCTGTTTCTATTGCACTGATAAGGAATAAAAAAGACTTTCTGTTTGATGAAAGAGGGTGGGATGAAATCAGGACAAATATGCACAAGTATTGATTTCAGGAATGCTAATAGATCTTCAGGCATAGGAATGCAGCTTTGTTCTCATTTCCATCACCATGAGCATCGGGAAGTGAAGCACAAAAGAAGTAAGGGAGGGAGGAGATGCCAGGAACATCATAGAGGTCCTGCAAGTGTCTGATGTGGATGAGACACTGGTTGGAAATTTTGCAGCACCTGCTGTTTCTGTGGGCTGGGAATACTGGAGCACTTGCTGTATGGATTTGCTATCACAGAGAACTTGGGGAAGTGTTACAGCTAGTGAATGACAGTGGAATGTTTTCATGATGACTCTGTGTGCATTTACAGCAGAGGCTAAAGATAATTTAATTTAAAATCCATGGGAAGGAATTCCAACCAGGTCAAAAGTTTTTTCCTGGTGTAGCTCATTTTCTGTTCCACTTAGCAACAACAACAATCAGGGACACCTCAATATGAAGACTCTTTTAAACAGAACAAAACACTTTAAGCTGCACTGAAGTGAGATTTTGACTTTTTTGGACTGATTATGCAATTTTAAAATGTGGAAAGTCTCTCATTGGTTTAAAGATGTATCACTGAGATTTGAAGGCTCCTCTTCTGAAGTTAGTCTGCTTTGAACTAATAAGATTGATGTCTTTTTAGCATTAGTGTCCAGTGTTTTAATGCATACACAAGAATTCAGAGGTGCTATGAATTTCAGAAAGATTCAGATTCCAAAAATGTAAGTAAATGGATTCTCCATCCCTGTGTAAGGCAGACAGGTGCCCAGAGAAGATGTCTCTGAGATGTTTCAACAATTTTGTTCATTTCTATGCTAGTGCTGATTAGAAAAACGTGATGAAAGTGATTTGGCATTAATTTTTAAATACTTTATGATGTGCACAAGCAAATATTACTGGAAAACTGATGTGTTCACTGCATAAAATCATAGAATGGTTTGGGTTGGAAGAGACCTAAGAGATCACCTAGTTCCAACCCACCTGCAATGGGTAGGGACTCCTCTTCCCACTGGACGAGGTTGCTCAGTACCTCATCCAGCCTGGCCTTAAATATCTCCAGGGAGGAGACATCCACAACCTCTCTGGGCAGCCTGTCCCACTGTCTCACCACTCTCACAGTCAAGAGCTTCCTTCTTATATGTCCCCTCTTCCAATTTAGATCTTAGTCCTGTCATCAAATATCCTATTAAAAAGCCCTACCCCAGCCTTTCTGTAGCCCCCTTCAGGAACTGAGAAGCTACTAAGAGGTCCCTCCTGAGCCTTCTCTTCTCCAGGCTGAACAACCCCAACTCCTTCAGCCTGTCCTCATGAGGGAGTTGCTCTTTGGGCACAAATTGTTGTCAGGAANTATCTCCCCTCTTCCAATTTAGATCTATTACTCTTAGTCATCAAATATCCTATTAAAAAGCCCTACCCCTGCCTTTCTGTAGCCCCCTTCAGGAATTGAGAAGCTACTAAGAGGTCCCTCCTGAGCCTTCTCTTCTCCAGGCTGAACAACCCCAACTCCTTCAGCCTGTCCTCATGAGGGAGTTGCTCTTTGGGCACAAATTGTTGTCAGGAAGAAGTCATAGCTGACCCACAAGAGCTGAATCTGGATTCCATAGTTCTTTTAGACAAATAGGAATGGAGAGGCATGGAACTATACTTATCTGTATGTCTTAGCCCAGTCTTGCCCTTAATTTCAAGTTTAATCTTATGTGGATAACTCAACCCCTGGTGATGGATATCTCTAGGAATTATTATAGAGAGTGGATCAATCTCTGGAATTAAATAATGTAGCCAGGTAACCATGTCTTGGCATTTATCACTGGGTTAAAGCCTGTTCAGTTAAGGTCTTTATTATTTTATCTCATATACTCTGAAGAAATCTGAAGAGAAGTGATAGGAAAAATTAAATTTCAGGTCAATCTTTTATCTCTTGTACTAGATAAAATTAGGAGGGTTTGGGGCCCAATTTCCAGCTCACAAAAGCAAGAGTCTCTGAGCCTATCTATAGGCTATTCTTTGTTCTCCTGAGCAGCCCTTTTGGTTCTTCTTGTTCAGAATTCAGTAGTGTGAAAATTAGCAATATAAAAAGTCTTCTGGGCTTATGGGTACAAGGCAGACTCAAATTGTTGTCAATGTTCTTATGAGTAAAAGCAGTAGCTCACAGTTTCTCAAATGTGGTGACAGGCTTGTTGCAATGACAGGCATAAATCATTTTGGGCAGCATGAATACAATCACTGAAGTGATTTTGCTTTTTCCTCAGGTAACCTTCAAGGAATCATAATCTTCTAGGTTTTTCTGCTTTCTGGTGTTTACATGGTATGTCAAAAAATAACTGCATAAGGGAAAAAGAAAAGTTACCTAAGAATCTGTACATATTGTGTAATGATCTTTCCTCATCAAACTTGAAATTACAAGTTTTGCAGATATTGCAAAGCTTGATCAAGGTATAATCCTGAATGAAATGGATTAAAAAATGGCTAATTCATGCTAACTGGTTAAGGAATGGCTGTGAGTAAGGAATGGTCTGGTGATGTTTTCTTACTAGGTCAAAAAATGGGTCTCAATGGTCTCCCGTTATATCCAGAATACTAAAACCTCTTGAAACAATGTTTTCTTCTAAAATGTGAGCATCTTGCTTTAGCTTGTGATAAAGAAACCTTTGTGTAAATATTTTCCAAGCTCTTAAGAATCTCAGAACACATTTTAGATGACAGATGTATTGTAAATGTGTACTCTCAACAAAGATCAACTGTTCTCAGTGTGACAGGGTATCCTATGTGTCTCAGCTGCCCATAGACATAGTGCCTATTTCCAGATAAAGATCAGGCATGAGTGATTGCATTAATTTGGTCTAACAAGACCTATCTTTCAGATTACTATTTTTGGAATTAGTATTGTCAGTTCAAGAGCCCCCTCATGCCCTAAAACTGAATGAATTTTCAGACCAAAAAAGAAGCAGCAAACAAAAAGCAACCAAAAAAAATCTTCAGAGTGGGGAATTTTTGTCTTATGTCAACACACTCTGAATAAAAATTGTGCATCAGAAAGCATTTTGGGAGTAGAATTTTACAAACCCATAAGTTTCAAAGCAAGTTTTAGCCTATGTAGTGGACTTGCCTTTAGCTGTTCTGTAAGTACAGAGATGGAGCATTCTCATATTTATTATAAAGTAGCTTCTTAACAGACCATGGTCCTTGATTCATCTGTTCCTGTTTACTATGAACTGTAGCTAACTACTGTCCCTCATAAAATTGATTGTACTCTTTTACAAGCCACACTGAATTTTCTCCTATTTTCTATCTCCCAGACAGCACAGCCCACAATAAATTCATGAGAAATTGTCATTTACACGATGAGACATGTCAGTGACATAGTTGACTGGCTTGCCACAACCCCTTACTTTAGTTTTCCCCTATTATCAAATAAGTAATGTTGTTTCTCCACTTTTTAGCAAAATTATCTGTCATCTATCTATTTACATTCCTATTTATGTATGTAGGAATGTATCTATCTATCTATCTATCTATCTATCTATCTATCTATCTATCTATCCATCTATAATAACACAGTTCTTAGTACATTGGTTCTTGTGTTCTTGTTGGCTAAAAAATGCCTTTTTCTTCTGTCTCTAGTTAGACAGATGGGACCAGGTCTCTTTAGTCTGACCTGTGCATATATATATTCAATCTGCATGCATGTGGAGATCTCTGTATTTAATGCTGTAATGACTGGGTAGCTACATAGGGAAGACTTGTCCAACCTGCAATCTCAGACACTACTTCCTCTATAAGCTATGGAGGCCATCAAACTGCTTTAATTTTCAGACTCCATAGATATCAGTCTATTAAGACACACAAATGCAGTTCTATGTGCAATTTGATGAAGGGAGCCTACAGAAAGGCAAGGGTAGAACTTTTTAATAGGAAATATGATGGCAAAACTAAGAATAATGGATGTAAATTGGAAGAGGGGAGATTCAGGCTGGAAAGAAGAAAGAAGTTCTTTCCTGTGAGGCTGGTGAGACACTGGAAGAGGTTGCCCAGAGAGGCTGTGGATGCCCCCTCTTTCCCTGGAGGTGTTTAAGGCCAGGCTGGACAAGGCACTGAGCAGCCTAACCTACAGGGAGATGTCCCAGCCTGTAGCAGGGGGGTTGGACATTGGGTCCCTTCCAACCCAAACTATTCTATGATTCTAAATGAAACCGAAGAAGTAATTTTATTAATTATTCCTAGGCTTATTTGAGAGACAATGACAGTTCCACCAGAAAAAGAAAAGCTCTTGCATTTTTACACCTTTCTGAAGTGAAGATAGGGATATTTTTAACTCGTGTTTATCCTAATAACTTTCAATATTTATGATGACTGGCATTATTTTACAGATGGGAACAAATCTTCTTTTTTCCCCTTAACAAAAAAAATTGGTGTTTTTCTTTAACCCCCTATGAAGGCTGCAGGGAAGCGTGGAGATGAGTTTCCAAAACAAATAACAAAGGGAAGGCTTACAGTGCTCTTGCTGTAGAAGGTTTCATGCTATTTAAAGATAAATGGTAACCATTTTCCTCCAACCTTCATTTTGACATTTTAAAAGATAAGATGTACCTTCTCAGCTTCTATCAACTCAAAAGTACATCTAAATACCCCTTTGACATCTCTTTCAGAAATGTCAGATTTTTAAGTGCAACAGGAAGGCAAAAGTTTTACTGTTTCAGAGCACCAAATTCCAGAGAAGGAAAGGTATTGATAATGATTAACCAAAAAAATTTCATATATGCAATAAAATGCAGTATTGTTCTCAGAGAGGTGATAGTTTAGTATTCAGAATATTTAGTGTTCAGAATTCAGTTACCCTCTTATCTCATCTACATACCAAGAAGCTGGCAATGAGACATCTGATTTTTTAAGAAATCTCAGGGTTTCTAAAAGAAAATATAAAAACAGAGCAAACTGAATAGTTATTTAAAAAAATAAAATTAATATCCAACTTTCAGAACATGAAAAGGCAAAAGCTATAGCTTTTTGAAAAGGGAGCAGTTCAGTGTTGATTATTGTTTGATTCATGGCATGGGATAGTAGGGAGTCCTACAGTTACTACTGAGGTTTGTCACTTTCATCAACCCCTGGGAGTGAACTCCTGGAGATTCCAACTCTTTGTGTACATCAGTGGTCCAAATCATAGAATGGTTTGAGTTGGAAGGGACATTTAAGATCATCTAGCTCCAAAACCCACCTGCCATGGGCATGGACACNTTATAAAATTACAATGACAAACTAAGGCCAAACAGAACATTGGCCCACCAAGAACTGCACTTCCACATAGACCAACTTCTTACATGAGAAGCAACCAACCTTATAGATACCTTTATATCTTTAAAATAATCTTTGTAGAGGTCCTCAAAATAAAAAGCAAACAAAAAAACTAAAACACAAACCCAAATGAAATACATGCATTCAAACAATTGTACCTGGATGGAAAATGTAGGATTTGGAAGCATTTTGATTTGTTATTCTGTGAGTGTGATGAAGAACTGCTGTACTTGAGCTGATTAATTAACTCAAAAATTATTTATACCATGTGCATGAAACACTATGTAATAAAGTGTAAAATATAGTAGGAAACTTAATTAGAAACACTGGAGCTTAGTTTATGAATTTTACATACTTCTTTTTTTTGGGAGTCACTAGCACTTCACAACAGGTATTGAGAAATCTTTCCATATGGAAAAACATCCCGACATAACTTTTCTATTTCTCCATTTTTAAAAAAAGAAGTCCATTTTCTGTCACTAGTCCCTCCCATTTAGAATCATCATAATCTTCATGGTAGTTTGACATGAAAATGAGGAGTAATGGATGAAAATGGAAGAGGGGAGATCCAGGCTAGATATAAGAAAGAAATTCCTTATGGTGTGGGTGGTGAGACACTGGAACAGGCTGCCCAGAGAGGTGGATGCCCCCTTCCTGGAGGTGTTTAAGGCCAGGCTGGATGAGGCACTGAGCAACCTGGTGTAGAAGGAGGTGTCCCTGCCCATGGTAGGGGGGTTGGAACTAGAGGATCTTTAAGGTCCCTTCCAATTCAAACCATTCTCTGATTGTAATGGAAGAATTATGACTGCAAGCAGAAGGTTCTTGAAGATCTTCAAGATCCTGTGTCCATACAAGTATCATTGCTAATGAAAAGCAGTGGAGAAGTAAAAAGAAAACAAAGATGCTGTCTGAAATGGACATTTATTTGACTTTGATACTTATTTGGTATTTATGCAATGAAAATAAGGTCAGCAAGAACATGAGAACAACCAATATGCCAGAGGATTGGTCCAGCTGGTGCATTATCTTGTCTTCATGAGCAGCCTCTGACTGAGGAAAAAGTCTTAAGTTCAGGCATTAAGTGCTTAACCTCTGCCCTGCCAGAATACATGCTCAGCATTTAGGGATATGAAACAAAGAAAATTCCTGAGTCAGAGATCATGTCTTTGTAGACAAAAAAGTCAATTTTTCTTTGATGCATTTTCTCAGTTCCTATCACAATCTGGCCATGCATCACTGGAAAGTGATTTTTATTTCTTAGAGTTGTGGAGATTTTTTAAATCAGATCTAGGTAAATTATTTTCTTGAGTTTGGGTTGGGTGTTTTGTTTTTTTCCCAACATGGCAGCATAATGTATCCCAAGAAACAATCCTTATTGTAATCCCAAATATCCATCACATGTCAAAATAAAGTATTAAAAACTTCTATTTTTCACCTCATAGTGCTTATTAGTAGCTGTACTGCTATTAGCATTATTGACTGACAAATTTTCTTTGAACTAGTTAATGAAATGGCTTGATAGGATGTATCTTTTATTCTACAAACTTCTTACTGGAATCAATGAGATCAAAAGATTGGTGTGCATAATTTCTTGGGGAATGAATAAGAAAGATTAATACCATTTACTTCTTTAAATTATCAGATGCTTTCCATTGATCAAAACTAAAACCAATACAGATATAACAACAGAAAAAGGAAATTAAAAAAGTACCCAGCACCACATGTAATTATAAGTGCCTCTTCTGAATGCAATTGTTCAGTTAATTTTCTTGAATCATCCTCTCCATATTCTATAATCTCTATTCTATTCCTTTTGTCATGTAGAATTGGCTGCTGCATAATCCCCAACCCTATTTTCCACATTTCATAAAGAATATTACAATTTTATAACTATCAGTCACCAGCAAATCTGCAAATGTTCCCTCATGAGCAGTTTCAGTCTCAGCTTTTGAAGCCTTTAGTCTGCAGAAAGACTATCCTTTAATTTTGAGAAGTTTGCCAATATATACTTCACAGAACTTGACAGGTTTTTCTCTTTGCACTTTAATTAGATAAATTGTAGAGCAACACTTCAGTACTCTATGTGATGACTTCAGAAGGATGTAAATTCTGGTATCAGCCGAGAAACCCCCTTTTTTATATATTATTCCCTTTTAGTCATTCCACTTGCATTAATTCATTCATATCTACAGGAATGCAACAAGATACAAAAGAAATAGCTGAATGTCACCCATAGCAAGAGGAGATCTATGCTGCAGTTCTGAATACATTAGTTTTCTTAAGATTGTCACATTTCTACTCAGCATAGAAGCTTGTTCCTACTGAGTAGACCTATAGTAGGTGCCCATCACCATTTCTGGGCTGAGCTGAGGATCATATTACTCATACACCCTGCTGCAGGTAATGGTGAGAGAGTGATTTAAATTCTAAGTTGAATTTTTCTGTTTAAGCCTGTTTAAGTTCTCTTTCCCTGCTTCCATCTGCCCCTCTAGCAGCACTAGGATGAGTCTTCCCTTTATAGAATTATAGAATAATTTGGGTTGGAAGGCACCATAAATATCATCAAGTTCCAACCACAGCAAGTGGATTTGAATCCAGTGTTATCACATCCTTTATCAACATTGAGGGGAGAAAAAGGGTTTGCCCAGCTGGACTCTTCTTGATCTTCTGCACTTTGCTACACACAGTTCCATATTTGTGTCTCAGCCTCTGGCACTGTCTGGATAAAATGGAGAAGGCTTTCTGTTTAGGTATATGCAGTAGGTTCTGAGGTTCTCTCCTCTCTCTGCTCCCCATTTTGCTCTCATATAAATATCTAAAGGAGGCAAAAGGCATGAGTGCAGTGAAGAGTCCACAACTCCTAGTGCCTGTGGAAGAACTGAGAATTGACTATGTATTAACTATGAAGATAAAGATTTCTAGAAAATTTCACAAAGCCTCTTCAGTGAAGAATATTGCTACTGTTATTCTATTGCAAGCTACTGACTAGTAGCCACAGCAGAAATTCCTCTTTTTCCTTTCCATTTGTATAAGCCAGTGATGAAATCCAAGGATAGGACAAGGGGCAATGGATGCAAGTTGGAACAGAGGAAGTTCCACACAAACATAAGAAAACACTTTGCCTCAGTGAGTGTGACAGAACAGTGTCCCAGGCTGCACAGAGAGGTTGTAGAGTCTCCTTCCCAGGAGACATTCAAACACCATCTGGATGCCTTCCTGTGTGACCTGGTCTGGGTGTTACTGCTCTGGCAGGGGGATTGGACTAGATAAACTCTCAAGGTCTCTTCCAATCTTGACATTCTGTGGAGGGTGAAAAACCATGGCAGAGAAATTCAAAGAGAGCAACTGCACAGTCATGCATTAGTATTACCTGAGCAACAGGCAGAGGCACAACTATTCTTGTGGTAAAAAGCATTTTACCCACAAGGGAAAAGACTCACTAAAGGTGATAAGCTAGTCCTGAAAAAACCAAACCAGATTATTGCATATACATTGCCCAGTCCTTCACTGAAGGGTTCTAAATCCTTGTCCTCTTCTCCCTGATGTACCCTCCTTACAGCAGGCTGAGGCTCCTGCCTGTCTGGTGGCAGCAGTGGTGGATTGATAAGGTCACCAGGTTAAAACACAAGGCTCAAGCCAGTGTTTAATATACAGTGTCAGTTTAGACAGTCATTCTTCCTTTTTTCCTGCTCCCTTAATTAGTATTTAAATATTCCCAGTGAAGTGGAAGGGGTCGAACAGAAGCCATTAATAACCTGAATCCAGAATTCTCTATAGTCTATTTATTGGAACATTCATCTCAGGGGTGGAACAGACAAGTCAAAACCTACCAGCTCTTTCATTTAGATCAGACTGCACTGAGGGTTCTCAAGATCCAATGGGATTGCCCTAGCAACAGTATTATTATTTATAAGGGGAAAACATGTTTTTATTTTTTTTTAGTAGAATGACTGCTAGTCATTCTACTTTTAGCACACTCAGCCTCAAAAAGGCATCTCACACTCAGTATTTTACTTGACCTTTTTTTTGTGCTGTTGTCAAAGGCTGTGATACATAAAATAATTGACATTGCATAGCTACAGAAAATTATTATTCCATATTTATATGACTCTGAATGAATTAGAGGTATTTTTGGGTTTTGTGTTGGTTTTTTTTTCTTTCTTTTTTGTTTTTCTTCTAGGATAGTGGGAGGTATGGCTGCAAAACAAAGTGTCCATCCTTAACCATGGTCTCCTATGCTTTTTATGCCTTAAGGAGAGGTGAGCTCACAAATAACAAAGGCTATTTTATCTAAGCTGCCAGGACTACAAGCTCATCCCAAACTCTAAAAGTCTCACAATGTTCTCCTCAAAGTTGTCATCATTTGTCAAGATTTATTTATGTGATTCTATGGGTCCTTCAGATTGAACTCTAAGTAGCAGCTCTGAAACCAGAGGAGCAGGAAGAATCTCAGAGTCTGAGCTGCTTGGAATCTAGCAAATCAATGTGTTGATCTATAGGTGACAGTTGTGACCTGATGGGGCAGCTCTGGGAGGCAGAGAAGTTGTGGTGAGGAATCAGGGGTATATATCCCCACAGTAACTTTTTTATAGAGATGTATATATAACTTTTTTAAGTTCCCCTCCTCATTAAAAATCAATAGCAATCACAACCCAAAGTGCCAGGAGGCTTTAGAGGACATGTGGCTGTGGATTAAAATGGGATGGCTGAAATTGTAACAGCCTTCAGCTGCACCTTCCACTCCTCTGACAGATGTCACCTCCTCTAAAGGACAAACAAGTGATCTGCTGGTGAATCTCCTGATCCACTGCCCTCTCTTCATCTAAGTCTACTAAAGGAAGCTGACTTGAATACTGGTTGTGAAATACAGTGAAATTTATCCTGAGATATACAGGCAGCAAGAATGCCTGGAGAAGTTCAGGGATCTGATTTAAACCCGTTGTTGATGGATTGCTGTCAGTTTTATGAGTAAGAAGACTCCATCAAGTGATTTCAGACCACCAAAAATGCTTCTCTTTCTGCCACTATGCAGCTGAGGCCTCACTGATCTCTTGGACAAGAACTTTGCTAAGCCTGGTCCTATTTCTGAGAAAGATAATTGCTGCTGGTTGAATGGATGGAAACATTGCCCATGTGTAGATCTTTTCTTACTCTACTGATCTGACTGTGTGAATAGCATCACTGTAGGTTTGGGGAGGAGGTTAACACTGGTATGAGGTGGACAAGCATGAACACAACAATATCTCATTAATATCTATAAATATTAAGGATTGTAAAGGGTGAGGATGGAGCTAGGCTCTTCTCAGTGACTTCCAATGATTGGACAAGGGCAATGGGTGCAAGATGGAACACAGGAGGTTCCACAGAAATATAAGAAAAAACATTGTCAGGGTGAGGGTAACAGAAAAGTGGCAGAGGATGCCCAGAGAGAGTGTGGGGTCTCCTTCTCTGGAGACATTCAAAATCCACCTGGATGTGTTCCTCTGTGATCTGGTCTAGGTGTTCCTGCTCAAGCAGGGGGATTGGACTAGATGATCTCTTGAGGTCCCTTCCAATCCCTGACATTCTGTGATTCTGTTCACAACTGGGAACTGCAAAGTAGGTGGACAAAATTGGACACAACTGGGAACTTCAGCAGCATTGGAATAGCACCATGATTACTGCAACAACCTAGTGGTTGTAGGAGGGAGGGTAATCATCTTGACTCTTCTTTGTGAAGTCACAAAATTCCAGTGGTATCAATATACAGTCCTCCCCACATGATACTATGTATCAGCAAACACTCTTCCTCAGGAGTAAACTTCTCCAGCTGATTTTGTTTGTATCAGCAGGTAGGGATATAAAAATCTAATTTCTATTTTCAGTGGTTTAGTGCATCCTGTCTAGGTTCCTCCAGGCAGTTCAGAAGTTAATGTCCTGTAGATGATGCCTGCCAGTTGTGAGGTTGTCTTTGGTGTCATAAAATACCCATAACAACACTGGAACTTAATTCATGCATTGTTTTAAGCTTGACTTCTAGGTGAATTTACATCAATATCTGTTTTTCATAGTATTTCATGATATCCTGAGATTTTAAAGGGAAATTTGACTTGGCTACATCAGCAGCCAAAAGCATGCAATAGATAACATTGTAGGATACCTGAGCTTTGTCTCTGTGGTGTTGCTCAGATTGAGAAATTGTAGGAAACTATTTTCTTCAGCAAAGAAGGCACATGGCAGTCTGAATCTGAAAAGTCAGCTGTACTAAAGAGAAAGTTACAATTTTTACTCTGAATGGTAATTGTATGTATATGCCTCCATCTATATACACACAAAGATTTTTAATTGCTTGCTTTATAACTGTGCAAATATCTGCCATTAGTATGTCCTTGGAGGTATGCTGTGATACTAATCAGATTTGGCAAGATGAGATGGTACTTTTTATTCTCTCTTACACATCATAAACCCTGACTGATATCCTCAAGGGAAAAAAAATGCATAATGTGTCTTTTATGACCTGTTGCATGCACAAATCACTTGCATTTTGCATGCAGTAGGATAACAAAATGCTATTGATTCTGAATTTGACTTTGGGAAGCTGATCTTTATTACCAGTTGTCACTTGGCAGATTTTTCCTCCTGCTGTGAAATGTTTGATTCAAAATTTATGTCTGGAAAGATATAAGCAGTGATGGTTTTATAACATGTAAGAAAAGAGCATAAATTCTATCTTAGTAGATAGACATCTTTCATAGGCAGAATAAACATTCTATAAACAAGAATAAATTTCAAATAAGTAACAGAAAACATGTAATATGCCAATCTTGTTCTGATTGTACAACACTGCTGCTTAGCAGAACAGCTTTCTGGAGCTTGAAGCAAGCACTGATCTGGAGAAACAACTTTAAAGGGTAGAACTGAGACAAGTGCACACAAATGCACTACATAATAAAGAAAAGAAAGGTAGAATAATTCAGAGTATGAATCTGAATGCTCTACAAATAGAAAAGACTAAGAGTTAGAGAACTTCTGATACCAGAATTGTCCTTCCTGTTCTACAGATGTGTGTGAGATGGCCATGTCCATCTTGCTCTGTGTGTGTGTGGCACAGAAGCCACATAGATATTGTGATAATAAATATATAAATGTCTTCAATAGTCTGATGCCTTAGTTCTACTACTGTTTCCAATGACATATTTGCTATTTCCTATGTGAAAAAGGAAAATAAATCTGTTTCTCTATTATAGAGCCATTCTGTCACTTTCCTTTCCTCCGTCATCCTAGAAAATGATCAACTTCATAGACTGCATCAGCTCTGACAGAAGGCAGATGAACTGAGGCTGAAAAGTTAAGGTTTGAGCAAACCAGACACCATCTGATCCTTTGAAATTACATATTTCTGTGGGCAAGGGTCTCAGGAATCACTGAATTACTAGAGTTAGTGTCAGCAACCAGAATAGGAACATATGTAATCTATCTTTTAATATTTTAACAGTAACTTACAAGCAGATGTTGTAAGCTAAGTTAAGGGGAGCTACTGTGCTCTCATTCTGTCATTGATTACAGACTTAGGAATAGCTTTACTATTCTTATTGTAAATACTGGAAAACAAATACCTATCAGGTTTGTTTAGGTTATTGCTTTCTTTTATGAGGAAGCCAAGTTTAGTTGTTAACTAAATGCTGTCATTTCAGTTACCATGGTTGTAATTAACATTTCTTAACACTCCAGGAAGCAGGTTAAGTCAATACTGTTAGCTATTACATTAAACAGTTAAAGTGTGTCAAATGCTTACTTAGCTGATGTACATGCTCACCTTCCTATTACCTTTCCAGCATCAAATTTTGACTTTGGCACTGTAATTCTTCTTTTTTAGGAGATTATTGCATTAAATAAAAAAATGCCACAAAGAAAGAACATTTAAAAATCAGCTACAAGCCTCTTTGTGACTTACAAGCATACTGGACATGGAAATAATTTGTATTTCTTTTGACTGGAATAGATTACATGCATTCATTTTGCTGTTGATGTGTGTCCTTGACAGCACAAGTCCAGCCAAGCTTTGAGTGGCATAGACACATTAGCTCCATTACAGTACACTAAATCACATCAAATCATATCACCTGAGAATCTGGCTTACAGCCCATAATGAGACAGTCCTTTGGAGAGTAATAATAGGTTATGCTTTCATCAATCACTCTTCTAGGTCCATGGTAAGCTTAAAAAATGGCACATTATAATTAAAAAGTCTAGCATTGGCTATTTCAACCTGTTTGCTCCCAAATCAACTTCATTAGAAGTGGCTCCATCTCAGGAAAAATTCCTTCCAGGAGGCAAAAGCACCTGTCTTTCACAATACAATGTCAAAAGTTATGTTCAATATTCTGAAGTCAAGGCTATATTCATGGAATCATAGAATAGTTTGGGTTGGAAGGGACCTTAAAGATCATGGAGTTCCAACCCCCCTGCCATAGGCAGGGACACCTCCCACTAGANAGAATTTCTTTCTTATGTCGAGTCTAAATCTACCCCCTTCCAATTTACATCCATTGCCTCTGGTCCTCCCATCCCATAGCATACTAAAAGTTCTTCCCTTGCCTTTCTGTAGGACCCCCTCAGGTACTGATAAGTTACTATAAGGTCCCCCCTGAGCCTTCTCTTCTCCAGGCTGAACAACCCCAACTCTTTCAGCCTGTCTTCATAGGGCAGTTGCTCCAGCCCTTTGACCATCTTTGTGGCCCTCCTCTGGACCTGCT
This sequence comes from Turnix velox, assembly GCA_013400935.1. Taxonomy (NCBI): domain Eukaryota; kingdom Metazoa; phylum Chordata; class Aves; order Charadriiformes; family Turnicidae; genus Turnix; species Turnix velox. Next base: position 93,612 of record VZTY01035166.1, read on the forward strand.
CCAACAGCTCAATGTCCTTCTTGTATTGAGGGCTCCAGAACTGGACACAGTAACTCCAGGTGGCGTCTCACCAGTGCCGAGTAGAGGGGCAAAATCACCTCTGATGATCTGCTGGTCACACTCCTCTTGATGCAACATAGGATTTGGATGGCCTTCTTGGCTGCAAGTGCACACTGCTGGCTCATGTTGAGTTTGTCATCAACACCCCCAAGTCTTTCTCTTCAGAGAATCTTGCTGTTGATTTTTAGGCTCTATGAGTTACATTCCATTTCCTCTGCTATGATTGTTTTCACAGGACGTATGTCTACAACCACGACGATAATAGATGGTAAAAACGGATCCATTCCCTCAACATCCATGAAAGTGGGCAAGAAATCTGTCTCAGAAGACCTAGTGACAACGTTCAGCTCACCAGCAGCATGGCTTCTTGTTGTTGCTCTGATTGTTACCTGGTCAGCAGTAGCCATTGTGATGTTTGACTTGGTGGATTACAAAGCCTTTGCAGGTAAAATTCATCATATTCTCTTTGACATGTTGTATATTGAAATTAAAAAATTTATTAAGGACCATGTATTATGTAAATTTGAGTGTCTCTCACCTTCTTGGAGCCAGCACAATGTCTCTGCTGAGTTTACCAAGAGAGGAAATATTGTGAGAAATGTCAGAATATATTAGTTGACACTTCAGACATCTTTATAACTTAAATCTTTCCATTTTGCAGCCCATCCTCATACTGGAAGATGTATTTATTGACAGAAATATAATACATATATAAGCATGTGTGTTGCTTTATAAACCTATTTCTATATAAAACTATTCCATGAAAAATAAAATGAATCATTAACTCACATTTCTGAAATACACTTTTAAATCTTTCATAGTTGCTTGAGTCTTCTGACATCTGCTTATGCAGTTCAGTGGTGAGAAAGATGATTTCCAAACATGTTAATCCTAAATTTATCATCAAAAAACATGAGCATAGAGGGATAGATTCCTAACATCAGCAAATAACACCTTTGTTTTCAATGAGCCTGGTTTAAAACTGGTCAAACTGAGTGGACAAGATCAAGTTTTGGGGTATGTATTTGTAACAGAGGGCAAAGATAAAAATGAAGTGTGTAGTACAAGCCCTGTGATCACAGATGAGGCAAAGCAAGAAAGAAAAGGGGGATAAAAATTACCTCATCGCTACTTGATTTTTTTGCCTTCTATTTATCAATGGCAAGTAATGGAAGATTAAAAAAAATTAACTGGGTTTATAGAGGTTGCCTAATGTTCAGAGAACCACTTCAGTAGCAAAACTTTTGTGGGGTGACCAGCCATAATGATTGGGAAACATTTAAGTGAAGCAGAAAACAGATTATTAGGGTCCTTTTCTTTCTTAAATAAGAGCTCTAGATCCATACTCCTCATACCTGTCACAATAATGAACCATGAATTTAAATTTAATCCTTTAATTCAAAACAAATTGAGTTGATGTTTCAGAGTTACTTCCCTAGACTTTATTAGTTTACTGATAATTTCATAGTTTTTTTGTATCAATATAAACATCAATATTGACTTAAAATTCTTCTGTGACATAGATCTTGAAAGAAACTGATCAGTCCTAGAGCAGTGGATGACACAGAAGCTTGAAACGTGGAGAAATGTGACACAAGTCTCTTAATTTTTTTGCTTTGTTTCTCATTTGTCTTTGTTTTCAGGAGTTCATTTGAGTCACAGCAAAAAATAAAATTCATTTTGATTGATGCTCCCAAAGTAGGAATTATATTATAATATGTACACAATATGTTACAACATAGATATAAAGCAAGAGATTGGAATCATATTCTGATTTTAATTTTCCATATTAACTATCAATAAGTCAATCCATTGATCAAGTTCTTAATGTCTTCAATAAACAGTCAGGAGTAAGGGCATAACTTGGCCAAAACTTCTAAACTAAGTGATTCCTGAACTCTCTGCCTCCTCATCCATCCTCAACAGATATTAGTCAGGGTAATGTCAAGCAATGAGAATCTATATTTGTGCTGGAGGCTGAAGGAAAGTGTCTAAGCAGATGGAAATCTGATGCTCATGTTGTATTGATTAAATAAGCTCTAATCCCAAAGGTGTTGATGGGAACTGACACCTCAGTATTTTGAGTCTGTGAGTTCATTTCTTTTCTTTCCCAAAGTTATTTTTGTTCCTAAGTGGTTAATTAAGCCAGCATTTAAATGAGGTCTCGGTGGTAAAATATTAAGGGAAGGAACTGCTATATTCCCTCAGACCAGGATTTATTAGGCTGCTTTCTGTATTTACATAAATATAACCATGACTAGATAGCTCTTATCAGTACCCCCATGATCAGCTCCTGCTCAGTGTGATTTTTTTTCCAGATTTATAAAAATTCTATGGAAATAGCTGAAGATTTCACATAGGACCACCTGGCTGGCATTACTGAGACTGGAATGATTTTAACCTTTCAACAGTATGGTCCTTTGCCTCCAGTGGAGGTAGCACTGTAACAGAAAGTAGAATTTGGAGAATATTTTTAAGTGACTCTTTAAATATAAAACCTAGTGATGCTTCTCTTGGGTTTGACACTGCTCTTCAAACAAGCAGAACTGCATTAAAAAAAGGGAATAGTTATTTTCAGGGCTGCAAGTTTAGTCTTGCAAGCATGATTAAAATTAATTTCCTATTTTTTTAAAATGTAAATTAAAGATCCTGAAGAAATTATATTTGACTGTGTATTTTTTAGTCTATAAAACACAGAATATTCAGCGTGTTTTTTCTTTAAATGACTCTTTACCTTCATAAGCCAGTGCTTTCAATTTCTTTCTCATTTCTTTACCTGAAATTCCATGAAGTTCAAGTTTATAAAGTCTGCACAGCATATGAATGAGGCAAAATGAGAGCTAAACTGGGTTAGTCTGTAGAAAAGGAAACTGAGAGGTGACCTAAGAGCGACCTGTGGCTTTTTTGGAGGGCAGTTATGAAGAAGACAAGTTACCAAGATGAAGGCTTTGTATCAGCCAATATGATGAGGAAAGCATGGCCACATATTGCTGCCTGAGAGGTTAATGTTGAACATGGGAAGAAAGTCTTTACCAGAAGGGCAGAGCAGCACTGAAATGGGTTGTTTAGAAGTTCTGCAGATACTCCATCCTGCGTAGACAACTTGGACAGCCATGGCTGACTGGATTCTTCACTGAGAGGGACTGTACTAGTTGAATTTTAGAGGTGCTTACTGATCTACATCTGCACAGTTGCATGATGTCATTGAAACAACCCATTAGATTCACATTGAGTATTTAGAAAGCACCAAACCAGAGATATCAGTGGAGACACGATATCTAAGTGGAAGATCATTCCATCCTCACATGTGAGGAGTTGGTTCTGTGAACTTTTGTAGTCAGGATTTCACTCTCCCACTTAAATATTTCATTCTGTTGATTTGTGTGCAGATTATTTCACAGTGATCCCTTGTGAGAAGACCATGCACATTAGCAGAGCCACCCCTTTGCTAGGAGTTGGGGTTGTTCAGCC
>VZTY01035167.1:0-13145 GCA_013400935.1 Turnix velox
CAGTTTCTGAATGTTTAAAGACAAAAGGCTGTAAAAGAATCATGGAATGGTTCAGATTAGAAGGAACTTTAAAGATCATCTGGTTTCAACTCCCACTAGACCAGGTTGCTTATTGTCCCATCCAGCCCAATTATGGACATTTCCAGAACTGAGGCACTCACAACTTTTCTGAGCAACCTGTTCCAGTGTCTCACTACCCTTATAGTAAAGAAATTAGAACTCCTCTCTTTCAGTTTAAAGCAGCTATCCTTCGTCCTATCACGCCACTACCTGATAAAGAGCCCATTTTTGAAAATGGCACGTTTTGTCTGGTGGAAATCTTAGTTTTTGGAAGTCAGGATTTTACTGCAATTGAGGATTAGTGTAATATAAACTTTAATAATAATCACTTTGAGTTGAATTCCATTTTATAGTTTGCATGTTAGAAACTGTCAGATAAATGGGTGATAGCTGGAAAACTGGTGCTTATGGTACAGATCATCTGACACCCTGCATGATGGCTCCTGGGTAGGTCAGCCATAGAGTCACACTTCTGAAATGTATAGAAAGCACTCTTATGATTTATCTCCATTTGCAGCTTAGTCTTCCTCATTTCAGAGCCTCATAGATCAATGAATATGTATTTGAACCAGAAAAAATGTGATTTAAGAAGAACAGAAAGAAGCCGAATATTCATTATTCTATCAAGATATCAAGATGTAATTATAAATTCCTTTATTTGCTCCCTTCATCTCTTCATTGGTGTGATCAAAAACCAATAGAACATTTTAGCAGGTGACGTACTTCTGATTTATATGATAACATTACAGGAATTTATGTATTAGTTGATCCACCTTTCTGTCTGCATCTTGTTTCAGGTAAGCATTTTGTTTACTTTATGACCTGCACTGCAGAAGTTTTTATTGATCTCTCGGTGTTGTTGCTTTTTTTTCCCCCTCACTTGTATTGCAGCTCATTTAGAACCCAGACATACACAAGTAGGTCATATTATTCCCTCTAATGTGCATCACTTTGCCTTCAATGAAGAAGATTTCATCCAGAATTACACTCCCTATTCACCAAAGTCCTTTTGAAGTTCTTCACATATCCTTGAGAACTGATTAACCCAAATAGGCTTAAATGCTGCTGTTGCTAATTAAAACACCTCATTCTTCACCTTTGCCAAGTTAGTAGGAAGGGTATTCAATAATGTAAACATCCTACATGGTAAGTTTATACTTAATTTTTTTATTTACTTGAAAATAATTATTTGTATTTATTTAGTATGTGCACTTGTACAAGATAAGAGATGTCTGCTCTGAAATTTAATAAGAATGTTTCAGTGATATGAGAATTCCATCTGAGAAAAATTATATATTGTAGACTTGGAAGAAATAAACAGAATTAAAAAATTAACAGAAGGATATCAGATATTTGATGGTAAAAATATGACCTGGAAGATAAAGTTTGTAACTATTTTTATAAGAAGAATTAAAAATGTACAGGTGCCCAGAGGCTGCCCAAAGAGGTTGAGGATTCTCCTTTTCTGGATACATTCAAAGCCTGTCTGGACACATTCCTGTTTGACCTGATCTAGGTGTTCCTACTCTGGGAGGGGGATTTGACTAGATGATCTCTTGAGGTCCCTTCCAATCCCTGATATGCTGTGATTATAAAATGACCTTGATAACAGTGAACAGAAGAAACAAAAATTCTTTCATGAGGCATGCCTAGGAAAAAAAAAAACAACACACAGAGGAACAATATAATATCTGCATTTTAACATCTGAAATTGTAATTGATTCTTGTGAATTAGCAAGTATAAAATCAGCAGCCATGGTGGTCTTTTTTGAAATGGTTTGTCGTATATAATAGTTTTGCATCAACAAAAGTAAAATTTTAGAAAAAAAGGAAATTTACTTCTGCTCAGTTAAACCTTTTATCTTCTTTCTCAACAAGCAAACATCAACGGTGATGTGAAGAAAAGCTTTATTATTTTTTCATTACATAATGGAAGTATACACAAAAGAAATTTTTCTGATGAAATTTCTAAAGCCTGCGTGGGAAAATTAGTATCTATGTAATGATTGGCAAACAGCAGAACAGATGAAAATTAAAGATTAGTTAGAATTGGGGTTTTTTTGTGTCTCTAAATTTTATGCCAAGTACTCTGCTTCACTCCTTGCTATTAAAGATTGATCAGGAAGGATTTTACCAAGCAGGGTTTTGAAAGAATATTGAAGAGCAAAAGAATAATATTAGAAATATACTTTTAAAATTATACAACAGTAAATGTATCATCTAAGTATAATATTAATGCTGTAAAGATTTGAGGTCTGTTGTCTTATGATCATTACAGAATAGAAATCCTTTGTAAAATTTTTGGAACTTAAAATTACCCTTATGTGCAGATGTTAAATTTAAATTATACATACAAACAAAACCCTGAGTGGCCATAAATTCAAATTTAGTTCCTTGTTAGCTTCCATGTACAACTACAGGGATAATAAAGTTTTAAAATAAACTAAAAAGATTTTAAGTCACCTTGAAGCTTGGCTTCTGGGATATCCCTGCTGTTGTGTTCCTCTTGCCAGTATTTTTATTTCTGGCAAACTATAAATGATATTCAAGTCTTTTGGCCTGTCCACTGGGTAATAATGAGAATAATCAGGCTTTTACAACGTGAACAGACAGGAATGGGGTCAAAAATGAAGATGTGTTTTCAACTGAAGAGACATGCTCTGCTGATCAAAACAAATGCTGTTCTCATGGAGCTTGGGTTTGGGCTTTCTTTTTGCTGTTGACTGGGGTTTTTTTTTGTGGGATAATACAGATCACCTTCTGAGAAGTGTCTGAAACATCAGAGTTAAAAGTGTGAAGAGATCACAGTGATTTGCTCAGATGCAGACATCTAAATCATCGATGCTCACATTAGGATAGATGTAGTCCATATTTTTATTCTTCAGCTTGATTACTTCACTTCATCCAGCTTCAGACTCCATGTCTTTTGACCTCATCTAACAAATTTATGTGTTCACCTCTTTTTTCACACTCACCTCTGTTTCAGCGTTATCCTTCCACTTTGTCTTGATTCAATATTCATTTAATTGCATACAAAGACTTCAGGATGATTTTAGCAAGCTTTGGGTCTGGATCATTAAATCTGAAGTGTTTGCATTCTATCAGAGAAAGACACAACATTCCTATCTATAACTTTTCTTGAATTATTTATAATTTTCATTAGGAAATTAGGTGTTTTGGTGAGATTTTACTATATCTGAGATACATTTCAATGGGAAGTCACAGATTTCTTATTATCTGCTTAGATTTCTTGCAAAAATAATTTGTATTCTGTAAGGCTACTATGTTTAAAGTGTTTGAAACACTGGGACAGATCTGTTTGGGTGTTTGCTCTAAAGATGGGCATTAACATTCTCCTGTCATACTGAAGTAAGGTAGACCATACAGAGCTCCTGGTACACAGGTCATTTCTGAAACTAAAATGTTATTTAAATGGTAATTCCTGTTTTATTAAAACTTGCTTCCTGGTAAGCTGTACTTTGAACTGCCAGGATTCAGGGTCATAAGTCAGCTGTGTTCAGTCAGAAGTTCGCCCCTGAAATGCAAGAATCCACTGTACTATGGAACAGCTACTGGCTTTTCTAGAAGCATATTTTCTACATTATGGTATAATAAATGTCAGTGTTGAACTTCAGATATTTAATTTTTAATACTAAAATCTGTGGTTGGATGGGTAATTTCTGACAGTGAGTCCTGTGTAGTTTTAAATCATCAGTAAGGATGATACACTTATTATGGTCTACTTGGTACTTCATTGTTTCCCAAAGTGCTACTTCTGCTGTCTGAAATTCTGTCAGTTCCACCATTATGCTTCTTCAGAACAATTCCATACTATGTTATACTCCCAGCATGTTGCTCTGGAATGCTCATCAACCACTCCTAACATGCTCTACCTATGTCTTATCCTTTTCATAAGGATGAGATAGTTCTAAACCACCCACAGATATAAAAAAATTAGCCAAAGCTACAAGTAATCTGGTACCTTTTTTCTCATTGCATTGCAAAAGAATCTTCTCTGTTTTGACAACATATCTGATGGATAGAGGTCACAAATGACAACTTTATTACTAGCCTAAAAAATTTGTTTCCATCTCTCTTTAGGTGATACTGTAAAATATTATGCTCATGTAAACTTTTTCTAACAGAGAAATAATTTACTACCTATAACATAATGGTAATACTATCATAGCCATTGTGACATTGGGCTCTGTTTTACTGCAAGAAGTTAACAAGCCCTAGTCACCATTGTTATTTTATTTTGTTATAAAGGCAGTATATAGGTGAAAAAAGAACAAGATAAGGAATTAGGAAAAAATAATTTAAAACTGAGGTCACTGGATTCATACTGCATAGCAATGTTTCAATCTCACTAAGCTGAGATTTGCTGATAATCACACTGGGGATGGCAATCATATTAAAGCTTAACTTAATAAAAGGCATCTTAGGAAATTCCTGTGTTTTCATAAAGAAGATCTCCAAGATCTTTAAAAGACTCTGAAATAATAGACTATTGCTTGAGAGAAGCAGTGCAAAATTCTAAGGATACCAAAAAAAAACCCAAAACCAAACAACCTGTAAGGTCATATTTAATCTTACAGTAGATAATTTAATCTTAGAATACAATATTTTTTTCCGCATTTTTCTTTTGTATCAGTTACCCTAGTTATCACAACCCAAATTCAAAGGATTTTTTTCTTTTTTAAAATACTGCTTGGATGTTTAGTGCATTAGTTATTGCTTTGGGACCAAGTTCATTGTAATATTTTCAAGCAAAGAAAATGGAAACATGGAGACTCAAGCTGGGAAAATCCCAAATGCTTAGACTACTGGAGGCTGGAATGCAATATCAAGAGAAATATTACTTGAAGACTACCTGCTGTGTAGATTCTTTTCTCAACAGTTTTCAGCATGTGCTGGAAGAAAGAAACTACTGCTTTAAATGGACTTTTCCAACATATTGTGTTCTCATTTTTACATTTTAAAATTTTGATATGCAAGTTACAACTTTGCTGAAGTGTTAGCTATCATCTGCATTAATTTAATACAGATCCTAAAATCATATAAAAATTTCACTCTGTGTGCTTGATTGTGTAACTAAAAAATTAGTTTGTATACTGTATTATTTTTTACTTACTATTGAGATATTCATTATTCCACAGGTTAAATAAAATTTTATATGAAAAGAAGAAATATGAAAAAGTGTGCTGTATCTTTTTATTTTAGTCAGACAAAATATTTGAGCTTATCCAAATGTCTGTGCTGTTAAAATGTAAGCATAGAATTTTGCTGTTTTGGGGAAATTTGTGTATTTTTTTTCTTTTTGTTCTTATTCTAATCAGATTTATTATCAATAAGCTGGTATGGAGGATTGTATTAGGCATCAAACTGTAAACATCCACAGAAATTACTTTTTTATTCCTCGTTTCTACTTACCATCACATTCTGAAGGCAGTAGCAGAAACATTTTGGGCAGTCCAGAAGGAATAGGAAAGTGTACGTTGACAGTAATATAACATTTCAAAATGTGTATGCTGCTCTTTTCAATTTGACTACATTTGAATTAATTTGTAGACTATGTCCCCAATGAGTACCTGAGGCTTCACTCTGACTTTCCATGAAAACTCATTTTTACAGTGATATTTTTATCTTCAGTATTGTATTTGGTTCACTTCTCTTTCAATTTAATTCTGCTTGTAGAAAGACTATAGATGTCAATGCAAATGAGAATGTTTCTTTTTTTTTTTTTTTTTTTATTCTGCTGGCCTATGAACAGAACTTCATCCTGTTTCATTATGTGCAATTCAGTTGCCCTAGGGTGTCTGAAATGGCATTTGACACCTATTCAATTAGGTGACTGAATCATTCTTCTGCCTCTTCATTGATCATAACTAGATTCACCTTGTAAACACGTAAAGACATGCCCGTATGCATATGGAGACAAAAAAGCAAACCCACAAGCCTCAAGGTAATGATTAGAAATGGTGTTAGTGTAAGTCTTCATCTCTCATGGAATCAAGAAATAGTCTCAAGGAATCAAGAACATGGATTATTTCACAGATCAGTCCCATAATATAGTATCAATAACTCATGCTTTGGTCACATGACTATTGATCCCTAGCCTTAAAATTATACAGAAAACAAAGAGTTTTTTGATGTGAAACAAAAACTACAGCTACTGTTTGATCAAATTTCAACCTTCAACATCTTCTATAAAATGGGGCTAAATGCAAAGCAACAACAAAAGTAAAAAATAAGTTTAAATTTTAAATTTAAAATTTATCATTTTCTCTGTCTCTTTCTGAGTGAGCATCAGAGGTCCACAGTATTCCCACTTCTTAAAAGTGAAATTGTATACAATTACAGAGATGCCAACAATTATGGGGCAGCAAACACTGATTCAGATATGGAGATTCTCCAAAGTATTGAATTTGCTAGCTGGCCAATGTTTATGAAATAGAACATCTGATTTTATAAGCATTTCATATACAAATGTCATCATGATAGAACTGAAAAAGAAAGCAGAAAAATCATGTCTTTGCAGTGGTCCTCTTTGTACCTTTCTTTAGGTCCTCATGTACTTCTCTGGAATTTCCTGCTTTTATATTAAAATTCTCCTCCTCTCATAAGACACTACTATCCTATGGGGAATCACATCTTAGAGGTGGAAATGTAACAGATATCTGTTTTGTGGCTTCATATGTATAACTCCCTATGCTATACTTGCTGAAATAAGAGAGTAGAAGAGAGGCAGACAACTTTTAAATAAATTAATAAAGCCAGAGAAAGATGAGAGAACAGAAATTGAGTTTTAATTGAAACTACAGGGGGAAAAATGACAAAAAAGGAATAATAAATTCACCAATACGTAGTAAAGTAGAATTTATAGAAATTTATAGAAAACATATGAATCTTATTTAAATTAATAGAACATATTATTGATATATATCAATGACTAATAAATTCTGTAGTATCACAGTAATTTACATTATACTGGCCATTTTGTACCAGCTGCAGATGAGAGTCTTTATACTATCAAGGCAGGATAAAGACTATAGATTGAAATACAACATTTCAGTCTGGCAAGTGTAAGTTTTGCTGGAGTAGTGCAAGTGGAAAGTTTTTGTGTGAAATGAGACAGGTTGAGTTGACAAGTGTATTGATTTTCTTGACACCTTTTACATCCCTACAGATTACCCATGTCTTTGCAGTTTTCTGTTCTTTGGGTTCATGGACTGACCTGTGAGTGGAAACCAGTGAGGTGTGATGTTAGTATTTGAGATTTCACATCTTGGCATTGCCAAGAAGATAAGCTGTTTGATGTACCTGCAATGTTACCTATGTCTGGTGACCCATAGTTCTGCAATTTTAATAGACTCGAGCATGACATCATATCCCAGATGAGAAGCAGACTAGATCTACTCATGCAGAACTCCATGCTCTTTTCTTTAGGCTGCTTCTGACACTCCCCCAAGCTCATTCAATTCTAGCTTCTGTAAGCTACAAAAAAAGCTGTTGGTTAAAGTGTCTGGAACTCATTTTGCCTGAACAGGCAAAAGACTGAGTTAGTAAGAGGAAAACAATGTAAGTTGATCATTATGGATTTACCGGAGGAATTCAGAGCCACACAGCATCTATACCCTGCTCACAGGACTAGCACAGTCCTATAAATCCCACAGAATCTTTCCAGATCCTTAAGGGCACAATTCTGGTTCATGAGTGTTGGTAAGAAAAAGCTGTGCTGTGATGTGGTAGCTGAAGAATCATATAATCATAAATTTTCTTGAGTTGGAAGTAACCTTCAAAGGTCATCTAGTCCAATACCCCTAAAGTGAGCAGGGCATCTTGCACTAGAACAGGCTTCTCAGAGCCTCCTAAAGCCTGGCCTGAAAATCTCCAGGGATGGGGCCTCCACCACTTCTTTGGGTAACCTGTTCCTGTACCTCACCACACTCATGATGAAGAACTTCTTCCTAATGTCTAGTCTAAACCTGCCCTGCTCTAGTTTAAAATCACTGCCCCACATCCTATCATCACATGCCCTGGCAAGCAGTCTCTCCCCACTTTCTTGTAGGCCCCATTCAGGTCTGGTAAGACACTAGAAGGTCTCCCCAGAGCCTTCTCTTCTCCAGGCTGAACAGTCCCAACTCACCAGTCTGTTCTTATAGCAGAGGTGTTCTGGCCCTTGGATCATCATCACATCCCTCCTCTGGACCCTCTGAAGCAACAGGTCCATATCTGTCTTGTACTGACAAGCTGGACACAGTACTCCAGGGAGGTTTTATGGAAGCAGAGTAAAGGGGCAGATCCTCTCTTGATCTGCTGGCCATGACTGCTTCTGATGCAGCCCAGCACAGAGTTAGCCTTCTGGGGTGCATGTGCACACTGTTGCCGCATGTCAAGCTTTTCATCCATCACTACCCCCAAGTCTTTTGCTGTAGAGTTTATATCACCAGCTGGAATCCTCTTCCCTTGTTTGCCCTGCTTCTTGTTCTCACATTGATGCTGTGCCAGCTCCAGTTTAATGCAGGTAACTTGACCTCAAAAGGAAGACAAATAAACTGGGTAAGAACTGAGTGTTTTGGAAGTGAAGGTCAGTTCCTCTTTAAAGATCAAAGATGTCTGTCTCTTCGAGGAAAAAATAATGAAAAGATGTTACAGAAGCAATTCCAAATCTGTCTGGGGATACAGTTGCCTATGGAAAGCTATGTCAAATACCCAGCAAGTGAAAAACTAATGGAGAAAATCAATAGCAAAGAAAGCCATATCAGTTCTGCCTGCCTGGTTACTGTTCTCATTAGTCTTAGCACATCTTATTTTGTTGTGTTTTGGTTTTTTTTTTTTTCCTCTTTTGATTAGTTTTTTCTTTTCTCAGAGCTCCTGTTCCTTGTGGGGATAGTAGGTGAAACTACACACAGAGCACACATTGCAGAACAAGTACTGGAGGCTGGGGGAAGAAGGAGAATAGGAATGACTCGTGAAGTAAGAATAAAGGGAGAGTAAAGCTGGTGGCATGAAAAGGAGACTAGAAAAAAATTATAAAGAGGAGGAGAAAGAAAACAAAAACCAGAACAATGGAAACAAAACTGTAAAGGGTTTGTTTTACACCTGTGAATTGAGAAGATAGGTGTTGACATAATTATAATTATAGCTGTCAGTGATTGCAGATCGAGAATACCAGGATTACAGAATTCAGTCAGTCTCAAAACTTTAATCTTCATTGTATACATTTGTTCATCAAAATTCCTGGAGTTTTTCAAAGTTGGATCAAGGGAATGAAATTATTGCTCATTCAACACTGACTTCTCAACCCCTCTACAATACTGAGGAAGTACTGTAAATAAGTATTTGTAAATATTATTAGACTGAAAGTTGAAAAAAGAACCACAGGCTCCTTTTTAGAAGGTTTTGTATAATAAAGCACTTTCATATGCCAAATTAGAACCCCAAATATACTTAAAAGCCATGAAATGATGTCCTGCAAGGGAAAATGAAAAGCTTGCTCCTTCCTTCCTAAACTACTTTTGGTGTAATTCCCAGCTGTACTAGGAAAACCTGATTATGTTCCCACTGACTAAAAGGTAGAACAGACGACACAATCATCTGCTCTGTTTGGCAGCTAAGTTCTTGCCAGTTTTTGCATCTGTACTAATTTGTATCAACCAGCATTAGGTCTGAACTATTTATGTCAGTATTTTGCACAGCCAAGAGCAGTAATGATACTGCAATTATGATCAAAAAGTATTGCATGAACACCAAGTGCTATGATTTTATGAAACTTTTGTATCAGCATGAGTATGACTAGTGTGGAGATGCAGGCAAACATGGAGCATAGGGAGTTTTTCAATCTATATCTATCCTCCTGAACAAAAGACGGTGAAAGTACATTGCATTCTCATATTTCCTGTTAATTATATACTTGCTCCCTACATCAGTGCTTGAACTGTCTTTTTCCAAAATAACTTATAGTCTTCAGCAGATACTTTGCTTTAGGGACCATCTCCAAAAGGATGTCTTGATAATACAGTACTGCTTCAAGTTTTCTGAAATGTATATTTTTCCCCATTATCTCCACACCTCTTATATGTTCTCCTATGTGCAATCAGTGTATACATTCAAAAAAAACCAAAAAGCCACAGTCATTGTGTGTTGTCACATGACAACACAATACCTAAAACCCTGCTGAGGAAAGTACACCGAATTATTTCATGTTATACAGCTCCAGTGGCACTACACAGTCTTGTACAGATCAAAGCTGTGTCATACAGATATATTCTTTCCAAGATGGGAGCTGAAAGCTTTGTGGTTGAATTTCAGTAGTCATTGCTACTTGATCTCTTGTCCAAGGATTGTTTCACTGACCTTGAAGCAGTACACAAATAAACTTTTTAGAAATGTAGAATCTATTTGATTCTATTAGAAATAATAGAATCACCTTGTTGACAAGGGCCATTTCAGATCATCTAGCCCAACCATCAACCTAATTCTAACAAGAACCATCACTAAATTGTATCTCCAAGCCCTGTGTCTCTTAAATAGCTTCAAGGATAGTGCCCCTGCCACTTCCTTGAGCACCCTATTCCTATGTTTGGTATCCCTTTCACTACACAAAATTTTCCAAATATCAAGTCTGAACTTTCTCTGGCATAACTTGAGGCAATTTCCTCTTGCTTGGGAGGAGAAACTAACTCTCACCTCTCCACAGCTGTTTCAGCCACTTGTGTGCGGCAATAAGGTCTTCCCTCATTCTCCTTTTCTCTAGGTTAAACAATCCCAGCTATCTCGGTCTCTCCTCATATGGCTTCTTCTTCATCCCCTTCATGAGCTTTGTTGCCCTTCTCTGGATGCACTCCAACATTTCCATGCCTTTTTGAGATTAGAGGTCCTTGTTCTTCTGTCACATTCACACTTGTCATGTGAGATAGGGGGTTTGCAAGAAAGAAAGAAGACATTAATTGATTAGTGGAATATTTATTCTATTGTAAAAGGTGCTGCAAAACGTGTCAGGGAAAATGACAGTATCTTTTCCTTCTATGCCACCTCATAGTAAGTGATCTAGCAAACCTCATATTTCATTCAGTAATTGTACCACTTATTATAGAAATTAGTATCCTCATATATATAGCAATTTGGACTCAATTTAGAAGTTTCTCAAGGACAATAAGGACCTACCACAACTGGAAAGCTAAGAGGCAGAAAGTGAATAAAACCCTGGCTCCTGATTTTGTAGTCCATGCTCCTGAGGAAATGATGATGGCTATTAGGCAGAGTCCTAAGATTCTGGCTAGGAGAAGGGATTTTTTTGTCTTTTGGTGAATGTTGAATGTAAATCTGTTGGAATCTTTCAACACTTTTGAAAGGTTTTTTATAGGATTTGTTCTGTGATTCCCTAACTCAAAAAAGGAGGTATTTATTTCAAAGTTAACCCTTGATTATTTATTTTAAAATTTGTTTTTGACTAAAATATTGAAGGCACAGCTGTTCTGCCCTTTTCCTCTTCCCTTTGGCCCATGCTTTTTGCTGACAGAAGATCAATTTACTACCTTAAGAATTCTACCTTAAATGAAAGGATTTATGGACCAATTCTTGATTTTCTATTAATGCCACCTTTCTATATTGTCACCTTAAAATACAACTGTTTTTAAATCCAACTAAATATATTAAGCATCCTTAGTATCTCAGTAGTGGAGTACATCAAAAAGTTAGACTTATTTCCACGCTTGATCACTGATACTAAACATTTATGTTTAACTACCCATTCTGAAAGCTGTTCATCTGTTACATAGTGAAATCCAGCAGAAATCTGCAGGACTTCAGCAAATCCTGTTCTTTTTTCCCTTGTAACAGCCCACATTGCATTACTGATCCTGCAGTCATCAAAATGGTTCTTCTCATGGGAACTACACCTACTTTTTGCACAAAAGCATTTCTTTAGATATACTGTGATCAGTTATTTACTTATGATACTTAGCCTTAGGATCTCCCTGGCAGTTAGTAGTTTAGTTTACTTGCAATACTTACTTTTTTTTTCAAAGCATAAACTTTGAATATTCAAATGCCTACATAAAGAGATGTTTTCATTAGAGCCACACAAATTCAGGAGATAAGACATTGTTATTATGGAAAAATGGGTCTGAATCTGTTATACTGTCCATGTGTTTCTACTTCAAGTAGCAAAAAGTGCTAAGGACTCCTCTGGGTATAAAAATTGGCCTGTATAAAAATCAATACATATTTATTGAGTTGATTTGATTGGTTTGTGGTTCACATGACTCTTATTTAGAGATGTTACTATGATCCTAAATGTAAAAGGATTTCTTTTTGCCTAAAAAAACCCCAAAAACTGGACTATTGCTATTTATATACCTCCATTAAGAAGGAAATGAGTGGATATGCTTTCAATTGAAATGTTAATAGGAAGGGAAAAAAAATTAACTTAATTTTCCAAGAAGGAAAAATAATTTCTGCTTATATTTTCTATATGAAACATTATTTTTCAAACCTTCAAAGGCTTCGTTTAAAAAAAATGGTAATCTAATAAATCCATATTTGCTTCTGTTAAAAATCAATATGGCTTTCAAATATTGTGTCAACTGTCATGAATGCTTCTTTGCATGTCTTCAGGAAAAACCTGCATGAATGGTATTTAGCAAAATGCTGGTTGCAATTAATATTACTAGGAATAGTGTAAAATTACTTCCTTACAGATTGAACTGTTGACAGTAGGAAATAATGATAAAAATATTTGGGCAATGTTATTTATGACCTGATTATAAGAAAAAGTGATTCTATACTTTTTCTATTGACTTCAAATACTTTCAGAAAAGCCTTTACTAAAAGTTGAAGAAATCCTTTTTCAAATCAAACCACATTCTGTTCTCAAATATGAAGTGAGAAACTGAAACTGCAAATGCTTTACTGAGATGCACATAGGATCTATATTTTAAGATAATTGAAAACCGGGTAATTAAAATAATTGAAACCTGGGGCTGAACTCACACAAACTGCATCAACAGCACCTTGAGCTGAAACACAAAGCTAAAACACAAGTCTCCTGCTTTCCTGCTAAGCCTTCCTCTGACCTCAAG
>VZTY01035168.1:7544-32255 GCA_013400935.1 Turnix velox
CTTGGCCACAAGAGCATATTGCTGGCTCATGGTCATCCTACTGTCCACCAGGTCCCTTTCCCCTACATTGCTCTTTTGACACTGTTTCATACTGTGTTCCCAGTAGAAAATTGAGGGAGTGCGGTGGAGGAGAAAATCCAGTGCCAAACCACCTGAAAAATGTGTACTGAAGAGTTATCCACTGCTTATTGTCCAAGTGGAAGGATGGTCTGAGTCTGCACAGGATCTGGAATTGCTCAGTATTTTCATTAGTGACTTGGGGAATGGGCTATGGAGTAGACTTAGAATCATAGAATGGTTTGGGTTGGAAGGGACCTTCAAGATCATCTAGTTCCAAACCTCTGCCATGGGCAGGAACACCTCCCACTAGACCAGGTTGCTCAGTGTCTCATCCAGCCTGGCCTTAAACACCTCCAAGATGCTGAGAAAGGATCAAAAATCTTCACAAACTGAAGAAAAGGGCTGGAAATAATGGACTGATGTTAAAAAAGGACAAGATCTTCCACTGGCATCAAGGAGAAGCAGTTTTAGCCATCAGAATTCCAGTAAAATAAGGAAAATGAAAAGTATAATAAGTTTAGAATACAAACCTACTGATGAGCAAAGGGGGAAAGAACTGCAGCTGATTATTTAAGGCTGATGGTGACACAGGAATAATCTCCTAAAATGGAAAAGATGTCACAAAAGTAATAAGTTTTCCCCCACGTCCACTGGGGTAGGACAGAAGTGGTGGGATTGAGCTGCATTCAAGTGGAATCTGGGTTAGACTTTGGGCAAAATGTTCCATCTATAAGAATAGCTGGCACCCCGAATAGACCTTCTTAGGAGTTTGTGGAATCTCCTTAAAAACCTCTAGGGATGAACAGGTGAGAGAAACTCCTGTCAAGTCTGATTTAGGTTGGGTTGATCTTACCCTGGGGGAAGAAGATGGACAAGGTGACCTCCCAAGGTCCTTTTTTCCCTCTTATTCCCTGTGTATTTGGTGGGGTGTTGATACAGGGAGAGGCAGGATCTCTGCTCTACACATAGGGTAAAACTCTTACATTTAATTTGGGAAGTTTTATTTACCAGTCAGCCTGCTGTTGTTTCAGTTTAAATCTTACTAATTAGAGTTGAATACTGAATTATAAATTGCAGTGATGGGTGCATGAGGAATATCTGAGGAGGAGGAGGAGGAGGATGCTGAGATCCATTAATCTATCGACCCCATCGATTGGAGCATTTCATTTTGAGTAGCCTGTTCCTATTTTTAAATGTGTATTAAAAGGCCCTTTAAAAAAAAAAAAACCAACAAAACTTTGTTTTATCACAGTGAAGGAATTATCCTGCTCTCTGATAGGTGTATATCCTTAAGCAGGCACATAGGAGAAATTGATGTTGGCACATACAGAAACCTTGAGCTACCACAATGAGAGGAAACCATCATGAGGGTTTGGTTTTTTTTTAACTGAAGTCAGGGAGTGGTCTGGCTGCCAATTAATGAACACATTATTGTTAAGTGATAGCTTTAAAAAAAAATAAAAATTCTCATAATGGTTCTTGCTGCCCTTCCTCCAAGCATTACACCGACCCTGGAAGGAGAGAAGGTCCAAGGAGAACTCATAGTGGCCTCCTACTGCCTGAAGGGGCTACAGGAAAGCTGGGGAGGGGCTGTTTGCAGGGCATGAAGGCACAGGAGGAGGTGGAGTGGTTTGAAACTAGAGCAGGACAGGGTTAGGTGACACATGGGGAAGAAGTTCTTCCCCATGGGGGCGGTGAGACACTGGAAGAAGTAGCCCAGAGAGAGGTGGTGGAGGTCCTATCCCTGGAGACCTTCAAAGCCAGGCTTGCTGAGGCTCTGAGCATCCTAATCTAGTGCAGGATGTCCCTGCTCACTGCAGGGGGTGGGACTAGATGATTTTTGAAGGTCCCTTCCAACTCTATGATACTATTATAACAAGAAGTGGAGCCCCTCCAACAGCAGGATCCTAGCACTGGATGAGAACCCTGTGCTGTGAGCATTGGGGGGGGTGGGTACATCCACCCCAGCAGAATGTAATTTGGCAAATTAATTTGCACAAGACCCAGGGGTTAGCCCTAATTTTACACTAACTAGAGAGAGCTTTAATGACGGCAAATAGCGAAGCACTTAAAATTTTTGTACTTCTTCCCACTCGCAAGCCAAAACTGCCAGGTTTACAGTGCCCTCTAGTATCGTGCTGGAGCATTAGCGTTCCCGTGCCACCCACGGCACCAAGGCAGCTTAGGAGCTTTCAGAAGCTCTGCTCCACACGGTGGATTTTTCCTCTCTCAGCCTCAACTGCAGCCGGCAGGAGCTCTGCTGGCTCTTTGCCTCCCGCACCACTGCTTTGGGATGGAGATGTTGGAGTGGAGCCAGAGGAGGGCCACCAAGATGATGAGAGGGCTGGAGCACCTCCTTTATGAGGACAGGTTGAAGGAGTTGGGGTTGTTCATCCTGGCGGAGAGAAGGCTCAGGGTGGACCTCATAGTAGCTCCTCAATACCTGAAGGGGGCTATGGAAAGGCTGGGGTAGGGGTTTTTAATAGGATGCAGGATGGCAGGACTTGGAGTAATGGGTGCAAACTGGAAGAGGGGAGATTTAGGCTGGATAGAAGAAAGAAGTTCTTTCCTGTGAGGATGGTGAGACACTGGAACAGGTTACCTCCTAGTAACTTATCAATACCTGAGGGGGTCCTACAGAAAGGCTGGGGTAGGACTTTTTAATAGGATTTGTGATGGAAGGACTAGAAATAATGGATGTAAATTGGAAGGGGGTAGATTCAGGCTTGACATAAGAAAGCAATTCTTTACAGTGAGGGTGGTGAAACACTGGAAGAGGATGCCCAGTGAGGTTGTGGACATCTCCTCAATCCTTGGAGGTGTTCAAGGCCAGGCTGGATGAGGCACTGAGCAACCTGGTGTAGTGGGAGATGTCCCTGTCTATGGCAGGGGGTGTTGGAACTCAATGATCTTTAAGGTCCCTTCCAACCCAAACTATTCTACAAAAAGCCACATGAAGATGAAAAGGCACTCAGTGCTCAGAGGGTGGCAGTGACCTGGCTGTTTGAGAGAGTGATATTTCGCTGGTTTGTGGCAATTTGGCAAAGGGGGATTAATGCTAATTTTGCCTTTAAATGGGACTTTGCAGCTGTTGCTGCAGAAGCACTAACTAGCAAAAATGCAGGGCGGTGAAGGAGAGGGAAGGACAAAAGAGGAAAAAAAACCTGAGTCATACAAAACCCATTAGACATTACTCCAGGACCACATCCGAGCCAGCTGAGGTCACTTCATGCAAGGACTTCTCCAAGCTGTGACCTTCAGCCTGGCGTGCCTTTCTCCACGGAGCAGAAGCAGGAAAATTCCTCAGTGGAATAGGATGTGGCACCTGCTGGAAGATTGGGTGTATTTATTAAGCATCTCTAAAGATTTCCAGCTGCTGGAGTAGCCTGTAGAGGCTGCCAGCCTGATGCTGAGACAATGCTGTGATGTTCTCTGTAAAAGCATCGTCCCCACTGAGGCCAAAGGGAATCTTAAATTCCTCCAAAGCAGAGCTCTGCTGTATCCAGGGGTTACTTCCCAGAAGAACCTCTTCACCTGGCTGAACTTATAATGATTTTCTAATAAAAAGATGCCCAGATCATTGTTATTCTTAGAAATCTTATCAGTTCCTGGCTGTGAATTAGTTGTTTCCCGTGATGACTTGGTTACACTGAGATTTTTCTTATGGAGAGGGGTACACCATAACTTCAGTGGTCACCAAAAAGCTGTTGGTTTGTGGAAAAGATGAATTTTTATCGAATTTTTAACATCCATTTGCAGGTTTTTCACATCATTTTATAGGCTGCTGGGGAGATGGTCATGGAAAAAAAAAAGGGATAAAAAGATGGGGGCTTTTCTAGTACCCACCATGTGTGGTGCAGACAGTCCTCATGTCTATGGAGTGCTTCTCTTTGGGATACTGGATCATAGGAAAAAGCTTCCTGGTTTTTAATTACTTCAGTTCCTGGGTTATGAGACACATGAGCCACCCTTTCTTAATTGCACAGCAAGGGGTGAAATCTGGTTACTAGCAACAGTTGCTGTGTTTTTAAACCATTTGTATGGGTATAATATATCAAAAACTAACATATTATATGGAATAGTAATCAGTGTGTCTGAAGTACAGGGAGAAGTTAGGAAAAGTGTTCATAAAATAAAAGCAGGAACTGGGAAAGGTAAAGGGGAATAATGAGATTAAAACTGTTGGTGTGTATCTAAGGGATGAGCTGAATCTGACCGTTCTCACTGACTTTCAGAAATCAGCCATTTGAGATAGTTCTCTCTCTTGGGTTGTAAGTCTGTAGGGTACATACAACTGTGTTTATTTTCCTAAGTGTCACTGTGGAACAGCAGATAAATGATATATGGGGATAACTCACATCCCAAACACCTATTAACCACCCCACCCCCTCACCCAAACTCTTAGCACACTAATAATTTCTGAAGCACAGGATGGCAATACTCTTGTATGCAAACAGATTCCTTTTTTCATCCAGGTATTTTCATTCCCTCTCATGCCCTCTGCATTCAATGTAAATTCTGAACTTTCATTATTGCAGATGTGATTTCTGCATATATGAAGCTGCTGGAGCCTGCAATAAGAGATCTAGAGGCTTTAAATCCCAGTTCCTGCAACTGGTGTGCTTGAAAT
Organism: Turnix velox; assembly: GCA_013400935.1. Classification (NCBI taxonomy): domain Eukaryota; kingdom Metazoa; phylum Chordata; class Aves; order Charadriiformes; family Turnicidae; genus Turnix; species Turnix velox. Next base: position 12,235 of record VZTY01035168.1, read on the forward strand.
GAAGAGCCAGCTCATTGTACATGCAATGTGTAAGTAGTTTGACAAGGATGTCTCCTTGCAGCTCGAGTGTCAGCTCTGAATAGATGGATTTGGGGGGGGGGGAGGGAGGGTTCTTGAGTGACACACTACACATCTCAGCATCATCGTCCATAAAAACTTTAATAAGTATCTTAAATTCCTTGCACAGCATTACAGGCAACTGCCTCCACTTCTCAAGGGCACTACACCTTTGATAATGAATAGATTTAAAGAAAAGAGGGTTGGGAGAATAAAACCTCCATCCCTTTGCTGAATATAATAGACTTTCAACTTTCATGTTTTGTGGGACATGAATCATAGAATGGTTTGGGTTGGAAGGGAAATTAAAGAACATCTAGTTCCAACTCCCCTGCCATGGGCAGGGACATCTCGCACTAGACCAGGTTGCTCAATGCCTCATCCAGCCTGGCCTGAAACACCTCCAGGGATTGAGGGGGCATCCACAACCTCTCTGGGCAACTTGTTCCAGTGTCTCACCACCCTCACTGTAAAGAAGGATGAATTCCCCACCAAGAATCATAGAGTGGTTCGGGTTGGAAGGGACCTTAAAGATCATCTAATTCCAACCTCCCTGCCTTGAGCACTACACCAGGTTGCTCAGTGCCTCATCCAGCCTGGCCTTAAACACCTCCAGAGATTGAGGGGGCATCCACAACCTCTCTGGGCAACGTGTTCCAGTGTCTCACCAATCTCACAGTAAAGAATTTTTCTTTAATTCAGCTTAAATCTACCCCCTTCACCAATTTACATACATTACTCCCAGTCCTGCCATCCTGGACCCTATGAAAAAGTCCTGCCCCAGCCTTTCTGTAGCCCCCTTCAGGTATTGATAAGCATGAGTGAAGGTTCATCACTTATTGAAAACAAAACATGGACCATCAGTAACATCCTGCCTAGTTTTCATTTTCAGAGCAAAACTCCTTTCCAGTAAAATGACAAGAAACTGCTTTTCTCAGGCAAACCCCCGGAGCTCAAGCTGTGTTGCAGTATTCTCCAGGCTGCTTCCTCCCCTTTGCTGTGTGCTCTGACACAGCTTGTTTTGCCAGCTGAGAAACTTCCTTTGCAAATCCTTAATAGTTAAAGGATATATAGCCTCTCCCTTCTAGTTAAAAATTATATGCTCCACGTGGGAACATTTCCATAAGCCTCCAGGACTTGGGATTTACTGCTATTCCTCGCAGGCCAAGGGATAAATTAATTTGATTAAAGCTCAAGCCTCAAGGGAGAATTTTGAGGGAAGTGGAGTCTAATCAAGGAATATGTGGGGTCAGCTAACAAGTCTTGGTAGCATATTCTCCCTCTCTCTTCAGCTGAAATTGCTGTATTGGAACAACATCTCCAGTTCTAGAAGTCACATCTCCACTGCAGTGGAAGGACCAAGGTGTCTTGAGAGCTTGTATCCCACAGTCTTAGGCTCTGCTGGCCAAACCCCACAGCAGGTAGCAGTGAGCTGATGTGGATGAGTCAACTGAAGGTCAAATCCCAGGCACAAGCAGCCAAGGAAGAGAATCATACAATAGTTTGGGTTGGAAGGGACCTTAAAGATCATCTAGCTCCAACCCCCTTGCCATAGGCAGGGACATCTCCCACTACATCAGGTTGCTCAGCGCCTCATCCAGCCTGGCCTTAAACACCTCAAGGGATTGAGGGGGCATCCACAACCTCTCTGAGCAACCTTTTCCAGTGTTTTACTACCCTCACCATAAAGAACTTTTTCCTTAAATCCAGCCTGAATCTCCCCTCTTCCAATTTGCATCCATTATTTCTAGTCCTTCCATCACAAATCCTATTAAAAATTCCTACCCCAGCCTTTCTGGAGCCCCCTTTCCAGGTACTGAGAAGCTACTCTGNAAATACAGGAAAACTACCCTCTGTTTCAGAGGCTGTCCTCTCACTTGCAGAGCTGCTCTGACATCCAAGCTGATTTGTGCAGGGGATGCATTCCCAGAGGCTGGATATAAGAAAGTTCTTTCCTGTGAGGGTGGTGAGACACTGGAAGAGGTTGCCCAGAGAGGTTGTGGATGCCCCCTCAATCCCATGGAGGTGTTTAAGGCCAGGCTGGATGAGGCATTGAGCAACCTGGTCTAGTGGGAGGTGTCCTGCCCATGGCAGGGGGGGCTGGAACTAGATGTTCTTTAAGTTCCCTTCCAACCCAAACTACTTCATGATTCTAAGCATCACATCAATGGGCTGCACCCACACCAGTGTGATGTTCACAGCTCTCACATGGCAGTGGGTCAGTGGGTTGTGTGGACAGATCTCACTGTGCTGCAAAAGCATTGTTTGGATGGCTCTGAAGCTGCCTTTCCTCAGAATCAATATTGGATTAATGCAGTGGTATGAGATGGGAGGCAGGAGGCTGTGGGAGATGGCTCTCTGTCAGATGGGATATGGAGCTGGAGTGTACTTGTAAAACCTCCTTGTAATATTTTAACAATTCAGCAACAACTTTGTAAGGCAGGCTATTAGCCAGGCTGCGTGAAGCAATTCTAGCTGGAGTAACTGAGTTCTCTCACTCTGAACCCTGCCCCTGCATTTTTATTTCTGTATAATAATCCAGACTGGGGCTCTTGCATGGTGTTGCTATGCATTATTTAACTCCTGCTATTTTTCTACTCCAAAAAAACCCCCCAAAAACGACTGCTGAACTTTTGGTGGGGAGGTTAATCTGCAGAAGTGCTACACAAGTGCAAATTATTAATTACTCCTTTTGTATTTTTAAGCAGGGATGAAATTGGGTGTGTTGGCTTCCTGAATTACTAAATACCCTGTCCTTTAGGAAGAGCAATTTTTTCTCTCCCTTTTCCTTTTGCTTTTCCTTTTCCTTTTTTTTTCCACTGAAAAAATGCAATGACCAAAGTGTTCTTAGAAGTGTAGAATGGTTTGGGTTGGAAGGGAACTTAAAGATCATCTAGTTCCAACACCTCTACCATGGGCAGGGACATCTCCCACTGGACCAGGTTGCTCAATGCCTCATCCAGCCTGTCCTCATCCATGTTCTCATTAGGAATTATCTCCTAAACACTGAAATATGGCTTGGAGAGGTTTGTTGAGAAGATTGGCATCAGAACTGTACTGTCGCCAACTCTACTCACATTTATGAATCCACACAAAGGACCCTGAAGAGTAATATAGAACTACAGGATGCAAAAAGCCAAGAAACAAAAAAAAATGGCCCATTAAGAGGACAAAGCTAATCAATACTAATGGCAAAGCCTGAGATTTTTAAAAGCCTCTCAATGAAGTCAGGCCCAATCTTCTTGGTCAGTTCAATGAAAAATGAGGGGTACCCACAGGGAGGATGGGGAGAGGTAAAACAGAGAGAGGAGACTTTTATTTTTAGGGGTGACTGGGCTTGATTCATTCCTCAGGATGGTACAGCAAGGTTTGGCTGCAGCTGGGTGAGGTGGAAGGAGAAAAACAGCACTTGAAGGAGTAAAACACAGACAGTACATATGAGAGATCAGTTTGTTTGATTCCTCCTGCCTTTCCAGCTGCAGCTGGGGTTATGGACTCTGTGTCAGCACATCTGTACTCCTCTGTTCATGGATCTGCTCACTACTCAAGATAGAAGGTAATGTAGTTTCACTCCCTAATCTTGCTAGCTTATAACTATTAATAGCTTTTTCTCTCTCTTACTCCAGCTGGAGGCAATCCCCCACCCAGCACCACACTCTGCCTCTCACCTGCTGAACAACTGCTGGCCCTGGGACCCAAAACTTTCTTCCTTCACCCCTTGAAGCCAGGAAAAGCTTGTGTCCTCCTGCAGGGATGGGTTTCCAAACACATCTGCCACATCAGCCAGCTCAATTGTCTGTGGGAGGAGATAGGATATGTGATGGCAGGACTAGGAGTAATGGCTGATGGTATAACAGTGTATTCACATTGAATACAAGGAAGAAAGAAGTTCTTTCCTGTGAGGGTGGTGAGACACTGGAAGAGGTGGCCCAGAGAGGTTTTGGATGCCCCCTCAATCCCTGGAGGTGTTTAAGGCCAGGCTGAGTGAGACACTGAGCAACCAGGTCTGGTGGGAGGTGATCTAGTTGGAATCAGATGATCTTTAAGGTCCCTTCCAACCCAAACCGTTCTATGAGATGGGATAAGCAAGTCCTAAACTCTGAAAGGATTGAGCATCTCTTTCCCCTCTGCTTGTGTGGGGCACATCAGAGTAGAGCCCAGGTCTAAAGGCTTAAATCTAAAGTTAAACTGACAACCAAAGTGTCAGTTTAACCTGGTGCCAGGCTTTGAGCTGCCAGTGAGGAAGAAGAAGGTTGCTCAGCTGCTGTATCTCTTGCCAGAAGTCCTTGGCCCCTCTTCTGCAACTGCTACAAAGGCAGAAAATCACTTCAGCTGGGGGTGAAGGAAGCAGAAGTGCAATGGAGCTGAGCTAGGATTGTTTGGGTGCTTAATATTCAGCAGAAATATCGTTAAAAAGACAGAGCATGCTAAGAAAAATAAAAATAAATAAAGAAGCAACAAATCCCAACACTTCAAATAGGTCTTTGTGTTGGAAACATGACAACATCACTTGTACAACAGGCAGCCAGCATCCATTAAGCCTGGAACCACCACTCTGCCACCTCTCACTGGGGTCATCAAGCAGCAAGTCCTGAGTAAAACAGGCCATACATAAACCCATGAATTAGAGGTTAAATGCTTTTTACTGCTTTTTTCTGATCCTTCAAAGTTGACTTCCCTACTTCAGCACAAAACATTCCGGACAAGCTGACATCATGGCTTTGGTTAGTGGTCTAAATATAATGGTGGTAAACAGCAACCAAGCCTGTATTGAGTCATAAAGATGGATGTTTTGCAAGAAATCTTATTTAGTGAATTTAAAAAAAAAAAAAAAAAAAGAAAAATCAGAACTCATGATACTCTTTGAAAAGGCCCTGGGCTGGAGATAAAGGCAGTCTGTCATCTTAAATGCAGTGTTACTGTAAAAGGAATATTCAATGTATTTAGAGGCTCTGTAGTCCAAAATATGTTAGCAGGCAGAAAAAAAACCCCAAATCCCTGTAAAGGGCCACTTCTTGCTATAATGCAGGTCTTTTCTCTAATAGAGTCAGCTCTGATATAGGGCTATTGCTGCACTGCAAGCTGTAATAAATATTCATGTGTCAAACCCAATGGCATCTCTATTTCAGGGAGGAGGCAGAAGGCAACTGAGCAGAGGATGAGTCCTGCATTCCCAGGGCTTTTTGGCAAGAAATTTTTCCTCTTTGCAGTGATTGCATCCTGCATTTCTCTCAAGAATCCCCAAACCTTCCATTTTACTGGAGAAGAAAGGCATGAAATCTGCCAGCACTGGGGGTAAAGCCTTGAGGGAGTGATATTTGTGCTTCTCACTGAGTTCATTGGAAACCTGCCCTTGTCCCCTAGTCCAGCTTTTTGTAGCAGGAGCCCCTCAAGGTCATTCCTCACCAACTTATAAGACCAACAGAGAGGTGCTGATATTTATTTTGAGGTGGTGGAGATATCCCTGGAGATATCCAAGGCCAGGGTTGCTGAGGCTCTGGGCAACCTCATCTAGTGCAGGATGTCCCTGCTCCCTGAAGGAGGGATTTGACTAAATGACCTTAGAAGGTCACCAATTCTATGATCCTATGATATTGCATTTGTTTCTCACAATGCAATTACTCCAAAACTAAATAAGGATATAGTTCTGGGCAACTTAAAACTGTTTAAACTGTTTAAACAGTCATTTTCCCAAACAAGGAAGGGAATACTGGGCTTTTGTTTCATGGGGAGAAGGGGAAAATCTTTCCTTTTTCTCCTGGTGCCAGCAACCTTGGCCTTTCCAAGGCAAGGCTGGATGGTATTTTGAGCAACCTACTTTAGTGGAAGTTGTCCCTGCTTGTGGTGGGGGGAGAAGGTTGGAATTACATGACTTTGAAGGTCCATTCCAAAACAAATCATTCTAATGTTCTGTGACTATTCTCCATTCCTCTGCAGTGCACTTTGCTTCCTGAACATCTCTTTGTTTCCACCTATTGAGGAGCTTTATCAAGCCTAATGGCCATTTGGTCCTTGTTAGAGTTAGTCTGATGGTTGGACTAGATGATCTAAAAGGTCTCTTCCAGCCAAGGGGATTCTAGAATTCTATGATTCTCCCACTTTTTTGCCAGCATCATGGCACTGCATTAAACATCTGACCTAAACCCCATGTCTGTAAGTACAATTACTAGACCAAACACAGGAATGTATACTTGTCTTCAGGCATAATATCATTTTAAACATAGGACATGAAAGTAAATAAGTGTTATACTAAATATTCATGCTTACTATCCTGTGCAACAGGAGTTTTATCAAATATTTACCAGCCCTCTTTACCTGTACTCTCGTGGGCACGGATGCACAATCCCTTATGCTACAAAGTGGTTTTGTGGTTGATTAAAATGCATTTGAGTGTCTTATCTGCAAGGTTTGGTGGTCCTGGTTAAACAGTTGCTTACAGAAGCAAGCAATGCTACTCCCTTGAAAAAAAAAATTAAGCTTGTTGTTGTAGAATTTGCAACTTTTCATATGCAGCTCTTTTTAGCATCGTGCTAGGTGCTGGTGGCACAGCAGGTTATTTTTAAAGTGTTGGGGTGTCACACATGGTATTACTCTGCAGCAGGGAATGAAAAGGAAAGCAGCCTCTGTTTGTAATGAGCCTACATCATTAGTTTCAGCTCACAACAGCCTGATGAAAGAGAACTGTTTTCCTTTCAAAGAAATGTGTGTTTCTGTCCAAGAATAACCCTGTTAGGTTAGGAGACAGGAGGAATGGAAGAGTATCCCAATAAAAGGGAGTAACCTCAAGGATGGGATGATGATTGGGGTTGTTCAGCCTGCAGAAGACAAGGCTCGGGGGGGACCTCACAGTGGTTTCTCAATAACTGAAGGGGGCTACAGAAAGGCTGGGGGAGGACTTTTTAATAGGGTCCAGGGTGGCAGGACTAGGAGGAATGGATGCAAATTGGAAGAGGGGAGATTTAGGTTGGATGTAAGAAAGAAATTCTTTCCTGTGAGGGTGGTGAGACACTGGAAGAGGGTGCCCAGACAGGTTGTGGATGCCCCCTCAATCCCTGGAGGTGTTTAAGGCCAGGCTGGATGAGGCACTGAGCAACCTGGTGTAGTGGGAGGTGTCCCTGCCCATGGCAGTGAGGTTGGAACTAGTTGATCTTTAAGGTCCTTTCCAACACAAACAATTTATGATCCCACTCTTCCATATCACAGACAGAAGTGGAGAAGGGATTATACACTTCCTACTGCAGAAGAAATCAGGCAGCAATTAGTATTTATTCCATCCTTGTTAAACTTCTTGCTCTACAGGCAAACACCGTGGCTGCTCTTCACTCGATTCACATTCCAGCAGAGGCAATTTGCCTGCAATTAGTCAGCAACGAGGCTCAAGTGGCAGCAATCAAAGTCCCTCCCCCCCTTCACCTCTCCCTAAGAAAAGTTTCATACCCCCCTCAAGATGCAGAAGGATTGTGTTTGCCTACAGGAGATGACCAGCCCTACTTTCTGAAACGCCATCGTGTGAGACTCTTCAGGTTTAATGGTAAAAAGGTGTTTAAAAACCTTCTTCACAAAGCTTGTTGCTTGTGAAATTATTCAGAGAATTACAAAAGGATCAAGGAAAAAAGTGTAAGTCTTTGCTTTTTACTGTAGATTCTAAGTGAATTGCTTGAATAAGTTGATGGGGTTGAAATTTCATTAATTTCCAAGAAATTAGCTTTTCTGGGTCAAATTATAACCTGATGAGAGGTTGTAACACCGGAAAAAAAATCTGGCCAAGCCCTTCACTACTACGTGGTATCAGCCAGCGGGGCTGAAGGGGGTGAACTTTGTAAGGAAAGGGACTGCAATGAACAGGGGGAAAGAAAAAAAACAACCCTAAACCAACCTCAAAAGCCATTAAGTGCTTTTTCATCCTAACTAAGTTCATTGTGAAGGGTGGTTGGGAAAGGGGTAATATGAGACTTTCTTATTGAAAAAAGTATCGATTGTTAGGAATCAATAGCATTAAAAAGCCGTGTCTTAAGCACCAAGCTTTGAAGGACTCCACAAGCTCCTCCGTTCCCTGGCTTTTCTCCCTGCCAGATCTTTGATAGCTTTAGCCTGCAAACCAGCAAATGCAGTGATTTGACGGTGGCCAATGTAAATTAAAAAAATTAAGGTGTCAAGCATGAGTTTTATTACCTCTGCAATCAGATGTACTGCCTTCAGTCAGCTCATTTGCAATGAAGTCCAGCTGTTCTCAGTAGAAAGGACTCTTGCAAGGAAATTGCTGTAAAATTTAATGGGAGGATTTTCCTTGCTGCTTTTGTTGTAAATATTGTTTCCCTAACAGGCTGGTAAAGGGTTTAGCTTATTTTATTTAGTGAGGTAGGAAAAGATTTGTGATTTTGTTTTTGTGGGGTTTTTTTTGCATTAGGAAATGAATGGGTCAGTGATAAAGCTTGTGAAAATGTTCTCACTGCACAGAAACAGAATTTAAATAGCTGGAAGAAGCTTTTGAAGATTTGTGATCATAGAATGGTTTGGGTTGGAAGGGAACTTAAAAAGATCATCTAGTTCCAACCCTCCTGCCATGGGCAGGGACGCCTCCTACTAGACCAGGCTGCTCAGTGCCTCATCCAGCCTGGCCTTAAACACCTCCAGGGATTGAGGGGGCATCCACAACCTCTCTCGGCAACCTCTTCCAGTGTCTCACCACCCTCATAGTCAAGAATTTCTTTCTTCTCTCCAGCCTAAATCTCTCCTCTTCCAATTTGTATCCATTCCTCCTAGTCCTGCCATCCTGGACCCTATTAAAAAGTCCTTCGTAGGCCCCCTACAGGTTTGGTCTAGGTGGGTTTTTTCTTTATATATGAAGGTTTTTTTTTTTAACTGACATATCAGAAGGAGACTGATCAACAGCTTTTATTTGGTTTCCTCTGTGAGGCACCAGGTTGCAGAATATGATCTTTAATTTCAGTATAGGGGCACAACATCCCATGAGGATCAAAATATTACACCAGCAGCTTCCTGTACTCCTGTCTGGGCTTTGACCAAATGATGAACATTATGAACTTCTTTATCCCCTCCCTAATGTGTCCAAAGAGAACCTCTTCCCTTTTTACCAGTGAGTTAGGCAGAACTCAGGCTTTTTTTTTCCTCTTTTCCAGCAACATTTTCAATCTGTCTGCTTCTGTCACTCGGGGAGAACAGTGCCTAAAATAAAACAGTGAGATTTGTAATCATTGACATTATTTTAAGCTGTAATGCTGAAGCATTAAATATAACAAAACCCAACTATTTTGAGGGGGACTGTTGAGACATGAATGGTAGCAAACACTGTTATTGCAGATTTATTTTCACCCAAGCAAAAATAAAAATCAGGCTCCTTCTCTCTAATGGAGAGTGGAAATAGGAGCAGGCTCTTGCAGAGAGAGTAATTTGCTAATTTGTTTAACATTGTTATCTGTGCAGAGAGCCTTGTGTAAGAAAAAGAACTCAGACTGGATCAAAAGCGGGGGTTATTTCAGGAGAAAATATTAAGATCCTTTTTATTCTTAAAGATGATAAATACTCAGTTTGAAACTAGAGCAGGGCAGGGTTAGATTGGACATGAGGAAGATGTTCTTCACCATGAGGGTGGTGAGACACTGGGAGAAGTTGCCCAGAGAGATGGTGGAAGCCCCAAGGCTTGGTGAGGCTCTGAGCAGCCTGATCTAGTGCAGGATGTCCCTGCTCACTGAAGGGGGTGGGACTAAATGGACTTTGAAGGTCCCTTCCAACCCTATGATTCTATGATGCTCCTTTTTTTGGCAGCTCTGCAGCACTGAGGAAAAAACAACCTGACCTGGTGGAAGGCTGTTGTTGTTGCTTTATTGGTTTCACTTCTTGCCTTGCAAACCAATGTTCCATCAACAAAACCCTTTTACTGGGTTAGTGGAAGTCCTTCTACTAGTACAATTTATTTGAAGAATGGGAATGAGCTGTACAGCTGGAGGAATTTGCTTGTTCTAGTACACTCACATAGCTCCCTTGGCAGTTCCTTGTGGTTTAGAATCCCATCTCCCATGTCTGCAAATAGCAAGAGTTAGTTGGCACCATTTGGAAGCACTTCTCCAAAATAGTGTGGCAGGGATAGTTTTAGAGGAAATATCTGCTGATCATGTATGTTCCCTGTGTAAGGGCTCCAGAACAGATTGATAAACCTGTTAAGAGATGATTAATCAAAGGGAATTGGATCAGAGAATGACAAGGGAGTCAGAAGTAGCTGCAGAGGAGCACAAAAAGATTAGGTGTCTGTGGGAGAAAAAATATCTTTTGTAGAAATGATTAGAAAATGAACCTTGGCAAATGATAAACAAGGAAGAAGTGGAGAGATAGAACATTGTAAAGTTCATGGTTGGGGTGAGCATGTATTTATGTGTCTTATTTGTGTAGCTTTGTCAATTTTGGTTAGGTCACTGTCTCTAGAATAAAGTATATGATTTTAATCTTGAGGTAATTCCTGTGGTTACAATGTCCACATTTTCTTTTTGAGCTGTTTTGCACACAGTATTGTTCTCCTCTACAAAAAAACGGACAGGCAGCCACTCTTTTAAAGAGAAATGCAGAAAATACAGGCAGAATAAACAAAGTTCTAGGGCATTCAGACCTTCAGCATTTCAGAAATTCAGCTCTTCATCTTGACCTTTACTCAAGAAAGCATCTTGGAGAACCAAACTTGGAGTACATACAAAGGGACTTTGGTGTTGGATGAATTAATCTGCTGGGTCTCACCAGCAAGAATGGAAGGAAAAAGCAAGGAGGCACAAGGAATAAAACACATGTCCTTGCCCAGAAAATGGCCAGAGCTTGCCTTCCCCTTTTCTAATCCATATGGGAAATATTCCTAAAGGGAGTGACCCAAAATCATAGTGGGGACTGCTGATAAATGACATCACTTGGATGAGGAAGCTGTGAAGAGCCATGATCTGTTCATTCACTCGAGTTCTTTACATCCCTCTTCCCCAGCCTTCATATTTAAAACTTAGACATGCTAAATAAAAAATGTTAAAGATGACTGATTTTAATCTCAACTGGTAACTGGGAAGAGAAACAAGCACAAATGCACCTTTTAGCTCCCTTAACGGAGAGATTGCTGTAGGAAGCCAGAGACCTGATCCTTCACTGCTCCCCCACGTTAAGTGCACTTGTGGTTTGTGAGCTGTGATCCATCAGGGAGGTGCATGACAGCTTCCAGAGAAAGCTTTCTTGGTCTCTTAAGGATTCCCGCAAGCATTATTCAGACATCAAATTCACAGCCCCTGTATCAGCACTTACTGATGGATTTGGCTGAAGCTGAGAAGAGCATTTATAGAAGTCTGGCTCTGTTTAAAACAGTAGATGTGTTTGAGGCAGGAGTCTGGGATCCAATGCTGCACTGTTTGAGAACAAGCAGGTTCTACCTTGCATGCAGATTTTTGGTGGCTGCTTTTATTTTTTTTTTCCTCCCTCATCTTCCCACTAAATTCAGAAGGTCACCAGAATGTGTGTCATAAGCATAAAAATCCTTCATGGAGGCTGGAGGTCTCTAGACCCTTTGGATAATGCTTTCTAGTCTCTGTGGGCTTCAAAAAGCAGAAAGAATCCTTCCATGATGTGATGGGAAGTCTCCTGAGAGTACAGAGGAGTTATCTTCACCACAGGATGTTATGGGAGGTTTGCTTTAGGGGCTAGATTGGCAGCCCCAACTTTTCACAAAACATCTGTCCCTCCAATAATTGAAATTTTTATTGGCATCTGGTGGCTTGAACTCAATTCCCTGTGATGAGCTTGTAGACTGAGCTGCAGGGAAACACTGGTTTTTATACCGTTCCTTTAGCCTGGCAGGAGATGCCTCCTGCCCATACACAAATTGTCTTCTAGTATCTTGTCTGGCCAATTAAGGGGAAATAATTAAACAGCTTCAGAATGAGAACAAGGCACCTCTCCTGTCCACTTCTTGCTGCAGTTCAGGAGAGCTACAGCCAGGTTCCTGTAAGCAGCTTGGCCCCCCACACAATCAATGGCAGAGAAGATAAATCTGCTACAATTGACTACAGGCTGTACTGTCACTAAGTGATGCTGAAAAATGATCACTGCTTGAATACCCTGCATTTTTATCTTGAAATCTTTCAATAGAAGCAGTGTCAATAACAGAGCGCTAAATAATCTCAAGATAGAAAAGATAGAAGGAAAATCTTTCTTTTTTTTTCCTTTATTTTTTCTTGTGGGGGAAGATGGATGTCTATTTTTTTTCTTTCTTTTTTTTTTGGAGACCTTAAATAGTGAAGTCTGGAATTAGACCTGCAAATTCCAGGAAGTGATCATCTGTTTAGACAATCTCTGTCTTAATTTAGGAAAGACTGACAGGATTCTGCTTGAAAACAGTTCAATTCTACAGCACGGATGCATCAGGGTAACTGTAAGTGGAATATGCAGAAATGAAATAAATAAGGTTTTTTGTGTTTTTTTTTCCCCCCACCATGTTCCTTTGGGGGTAATACATCTCTCTAAATTGGATAGAGCTGCTGAGATGGACTTTCTTTACTTTAAAATCTCCCTGACCTTTTCATGGGCTAACTGGATGCAGTTTACCATATTGGCTCAAGCACAAAGCAAAATCTCTTTCAGATAATAGCCTCTGGAAAAAATCCAACCTCTTCTGTATCTGCTGACCATGCTGGACATGGCTCTGGTCCTTCCCCAGCCCATGGAGGGTGTTAGCTGGCACACCAGGTTGGCAGCAGGCCAGTGTCTCACAGAATGTCAGGGATTGGAAGGTACCTCAAGAGATCATCAAGTCCTATCCCCCTGCTGGATTAGGAACATCCAGCTCAGGTCACACAGGAAGGCATCCAGGTGGGGTTTGAATATCTCCAGAGAAGGAGACCTCATACAACTTGTTATCTAGTTGATGGTGTGGGCACTTAAAAACATTTATGATGGAGAGGGACTGATGTGTAGCCAAGTTTGCAGTGGGACTGGAGGGACCCTGGAGTTGTGCATCCTCTTCTCTGTCTCTTGCTCTGTGAGGTTTCACAAGTTGCTTTGTTTCACACGTCTTCATCTTCCTTTGGAGGCACCATCCCTGGAGATGTTTAAAGCCAGGCTTGCTGAGGCTCTGAGCAACCTGATCTAGTGCAGGATCAGAGAATGGCAAGGATTGGAAAGGACCTCAAGAGATCATTTAGTCCGATCCCCCTGCTGGAGCAGGAACACCCAGATCAGGTCACACAGGAAGGCATCCAGGCAGGGTTTGAATGTCTCCAGAGATGGAGACTCCACCCCCTCTCTGGGCAGCCTGTGCCACTATTCTGTAACCCTCACCCTGACAAAGTTTCTTCCTATATTTCTGTGGAACCTCCTGTGTTCCAGCTTGGACCCATTGCCCTCTGTCCTATCATTGGGTGTCACCGAGAAGAGCCTGGCTCCATCCTCTTGACACTCACCCTTTAAAGATATTAATTGCACACTCTTTTGTCTTGGTGGAGCAACACCCCAAGGGGGCAGATGCTCACTGGGGATGCTGGTAGCAACATGGTCCCACTGCATCTGTGTTCTCCTTTCTGTCCTGACAAAACTAAGGTATCTCCTGTTTGAAGCCAATTTATTTCTACATCAGATGGTGCCTCCACTGTCTCCAAGTATCGATGTCACTTCTATCCCATATTATGACAAAGCAAGAAACACACTGCAATGCCTTTGACAACACCAAATTGATTAGTTTTTGGATTGTTTTGGTTTTTTTTTGGCTCATGCAGCAAGTTTTCCATAGCAATGTGTGTGAATATAGAAATTTTGGGGTAAATCCAGCTGGGTGGTGGCAATTTCAGCAATGCCAGTTGTGCCCTGCTGATGTGTGGAGTGCTGCAATGGCTCCAGGATGCTCCTTGCCTTCCATGTAGAGCAACCCTCCAGGGGAAATGCTCTTTTGGTTGGACTCTTGTGAACTGAGTTTGCTTTGGCTGCCCTACAGATTCCAGAAATAAGATCTTGAAGCAGGCAGCAGGGCTGCAGAGCAGGCTCATCGATTTAAAAGTCCCTTTGTATGTACTCCAAGTTTGGTTCTCCAAGATGCTTACTTGAGTAAAGGTCAAGATGAAGCACTGAATTTCTGAAATGCTGAAGGTCTGAATACCCCAGAACTTTGTTTATTCTTCCTGTTATTTTCCTGCATTTCTGTTAAAAAGAGTGGTTGCCTGTCCTCCTTAATGGAGTGGTGAACAATATTGTGTGCAAAACAGCTCAAAAAGAAAATACTGATCTATGCAGCTGCTCAAACTGCTTGACTTGTCTGGAAATCTGCAGGTTTCCTTGCCCTCATTCAGCCTGAAGTGTGTTTGACTGGTTTTTGTTGTTGGCATCTCTCTCTTTCACTTCTAAAAAAGCAATGAAAGCAGGCATGCAAGCAAAAGCAAACAAGTAAAACATGAGATCTCATCATTTTTAGGATGGCTGGGGCTTTAAGGGGAGATCAGCCTGGTTTCATCTGTTAAAAATCCTGCTGAGATGGATTGGTTTATGAGAGAGGTGATTATAAAAGCCAGCAAGCAGCTTAATTGGGATGGAGAGTTATGAGAAGTAGCTTGGCTTTTGTAAGAAGTACTGAAGCAAATGACTCTTGGCATGGGGAAAGCTGAACTCAAGCATTAGGCAGGATGGCTGCTTGGCATGCAACATTGGTATTTAAAAGGAATAAAAGTGAAGACAGCCAAAAGCATGCCTGAATCTGGTTTGTGTCAGGCCTTGTTGTCCTGAGATTAAATTTTTCTCAAATATTTCCCAATCAGGAACTTCACAGCACTTGGAACTTTTCACAGAATAACAGAATATCAGGGATTGAAAGGGATCCCAATAGATCATTGAGTCCAATCCAACAGCCAGAGCAGGAACACCCAGATCAGGTCACACAGGAAGGAATCCAGGTGGGTTTTGAATGTCTCCAGAGAAGGAGACCCCACAATTTATAGAGACAGGAACAAATCCTCCCTAAAGAAAGTTCAGGAAATACCTTAACTTGAACAAACTAAGCTTAAGTTCACACTGGGAAAGAGTGAGGAATGTTTCTCAGTGATATTACTGTGTTAGATTTCTTTTTAAAGGAGTTTGGGGCAAAGCAAATCCTGCTCTTCCAAACTACTGGCAAGAAAAAACATCTTATTTCACACCACAAACTTCATCATATTTACTATCAAAGCAGCAGATACGCTGCTAACTAGGACTTCCATGCTCCTGCTCAATGAGGAGCAAGAGCTGGTGGAGGCACTCAACCATGGATTGAACAATCATCATATTTCAATCTTCCCCTTGCAAAAATCCTACCTCCACAAGAAACTGGAAAGGAGGAGAACTTAAGAATAATATATTCAAGCAGATTCTGCTGACTCCTGCTAGGCAGTGAGGCAGGAATGGCTGTGCCAAATCCCTTTGTGACAATGGGAGTAGAATTTACCCAGAGCAGGGAAAAAAAATCTCAGGGGGTGAGACAGAACATCTGACAGCCAAAGAGGCAAACAAGTTTTAATTAGTTAAATTACACCAAACACAGAATTATACAGAAGTCTGATCCTGCAGTCTTTGGGTAGGGAAAACCATGAATTTAATTGTTTAATACTGCAGAATCATGGTCGGTGTAGTCAAGAAGAAACAACTGGGTCATCCTGTCTCAGCCACTTGTGTATTGCAGATCTACTTGTCTCTCCTTGCTGCCGTTTCATCCCTGCTAATGTCTTATTTAACCTGCCTGGGCTAGTTGTAGTTTTGAAAATGGGGCAAAATGCATGAAATTTTAACGACACCATTTAAAAATACATGCATTTGAGCCCATTTTCCTAAGTGACTGGGATCTGAATGTATAGGGCAGCAAAACACGACTCAAAGCCCAATTTAAAGCCAGTATGTTTTGAGCAGGCATCAACAGACAGACTGAAAAGCAAGGCAAAAGCATGTCTTTTTTTTATTTTAGACATTGAGTGGACTAAATGCAATGTGGATTTATCTGCAAACCATCTGTGATTCCTGGGTTGTTTTTTTTTTGATGCCTTCGCAGCTCTAATTTTAAGCAGTGATGTAGCCTTTAAATAATGATACTTTCTTCCCATTTTGATTTTTCCCATCAGATCCTGCACTTGATTGCTGGAATGTTTGAAGAACTGAGTTTACTTCTCTGCAGACTGCACACATGCAGAAAAGCACAGCAGCCTTTTTATTTTTGCAAGTAAAATTTGACACATTTTGGGACGGGATTTCGCATGCATAAAATAACACCAGGAGTTTTGCTGTGTTGGATTTACTTTTTCTATTTTGCTTTTACCCTTCTCATGCAAATTGGGCTCTGGGATGAGGTGTTAAGTTGGCTTCCCCAAGGAGCAGGACTCCAGCAACAGCAGATCTCTCTGAATTATCATAAAATTGATATCAAGGGTGCCAGTTTCATCAGACAAGGGAGAAATCAAAGAGTCATAATCCAGCCTGGTTCTGAAGAGAAGTCTGTGATGTGCTGGGTTTTCTCTGTGTGATGTGGGCACTTTATAACCATAAACTGAAACAAAACACCCAGGATGAGAAATTGAATAGCCACAGTGAGACCCTAAGGGAGCTGGGTGGCCTCCAGGTCTGTTTTCCTCTTGCTATCTTGTGAAGGAAATATCCTTCTGAATGTGAGCCAGGTCACATGAGAGCCTGGAACAATTCTAAGCTAACTCTCTTCATCCCCCAGGAAATCTGATGATAACTATATCATTGTCAGCTCAGTTCATTATTTCACTGTTTCCTCTGGCAGGTGTGTTCAGATAAGATTTTTCACTCACTATTGTAGGATACAGTGGGAGATTTGGATTCAGGGAGCAATATAAAAAGAAATAGCATCAAAAATCAAGGCTCCTCCACATCTGGAAACATCTTACCATTCCAGTCTTGTCGAAATGGAAGCAGAATGTGTTCCCTTCTCTTGGCAGAAGTCTCAAACGTGAGTCAATAACCTCTCAGCTCCTCTCCTGTTTCAATAATGCATGGAGTAGTAAACTCTGTGGCTAACTGAAGGCTGAAAACCTGAGAGAAATTAATAGGAATGATAAACCAGCAAGAGCATCTTACCAATTACACCACTGAGCATCACAATGATTTGAACAAAACACGAAGAAAATCAGCTTATAATGTTTAGAATCATAGAATGGTTTGGGTTGGAAGGGACCTTCAAGATTCATAAGTTCCAACCCTTATGGAAGGGATACCTCCCACTAGATCAGGATGCTCAATGCCTCATCCAGCCTGGCTTTAAACACTTCCAGAGAGGGAGCATCCACAACCTCTTTGAAGCACTGTCAAGAATGTAGCAGTGAGGAATGAAGAAATAAAGAGACCCTGGTGATGAATATCAGCCCAACTTGCCACAGAATATCAGCACTTCTCTATCTTGGAGGAAGTTAAAGATCATTTCTTATTCCAAATGTTGAGTCCTGTCCAGAGGTTTCATGAGGAATCATCTGCACTTGATATGAAACAGTCACCATGAGCTGTCTCCCCTTACAAGAAAATTAATCCCTTTTAAATGAGAATGAGTTTCTAATTGGGTACTTTCCTCCCTAGCAAATTGTTTACAGTACCTCTGCAAAGACTCTGAAATGTTCCCTTTTCTTTGATGTTACTGATTAATTACAGCCCACTTGGTTCTTAGGAGCTGCAATTGGAGTAATACTGCCATAAAATACTTTGCTGGGAAGGGTTCAACTTCATTACGTGCTCCTCAGCCAGGCTTCTGCTTTGGAAAAGAAAACTGTGCTGCTCTTGTCAAGCTGCATGTGATATCTGCTTGGATTGGGACTTTTTCTCCCCTCCAGTTTCTCTCTGAGTGAGTTCAGAGCTTATGTACATCAGGAGACTGTCAGCACCCAAAATGAAATCCCCCCTTTAGCCACAGAACAGATGCAGTTCATCGCAGTCTTCCCTGTTCCATCTCTCAGTCTATCTGCAGAGCACTGTGCAGTGGTGTGTGGAGGTAACTGGGGTGGCTGTGCTATCCCTGTGTCAGCACACTGGTCAGCCAGAGCTAATTAGCAATGCTGAGAAGCAGGGTTTATTAGTCTGGTTGGAATGCTGAACTAACAGAGCAGGCTGCTTCTAGGACTCTGGCTGCTGCTGGCATCTCTCTACATCCTGACACACCGTTGTGTGACATAGATATAACCCATATGCTTTAAATATGGTCGTTTTTCGGGGAAGGGAGATCACTAAATCCTTGAACTTGTGGTGGAGAGGATAAAAGATGTGAGTCCTGATGCTTGCTCAGATATGGATACATCTCTCTCATAGCATAGAGTGAGGATTAAAAACTCCAGTGGTGTTTTTAGGATAGCTACAACTTTGGGAAGCAGCCTCTGTACAAAACCTAATGATTAATTGTTGGTTTAAAAAGTTAAAAAGTACAGTTCTCATTAGGTGTGTGTCTCAGTTGGGAGAGCATCTGACTCCTAATCTGAAGGTTGAGGGTCCAAGTCCCTGTGCTTGTCAGAGTTGGGCTGGTGTTTGGACTCGATGATCTGAAAGGTCCCTTCCAACCTAGATGACTATGATACTATTGTCCATATTGGGCCACCTAAATCATTTTGCAGGAGCTCACTCAACAGCTGTCAGACAGGGAGATTTTTTGGATGTTTTGAAACATCAGCTGGATTCTTCAATTTATATTTTACTCGTGATTTTTAAGGCAAAAGGATTTTTATTGGTACCTTGGAGATACACTGATTTTGGGTATTTTGAAATCCCTAATGCCCACTTATAATATACCTATAACAAAGGGAAAATTATCATACTGCCTTGATTTGGGAAGCTGTCACTTAAGGAGCATCTCTTTAAAGACACCAGTGAGCAATTTGGGCAAGGCAGTGCCCTGCAAACAAGCACAGAAAATGGCAGGGGGGTTGGAACTACATGATATTTAAGGTCCCTTCCAACCCAAACAATTCTATGATTTCCCTGCCTACAAAGGCTGAACTGCACTGTTCCAGCCTATATTTATTCCAGGTTTGTTTTGCCTCTGAGCTCAGACACAGCAGCATTACCAAGCTGGAGAGAAGTACAACCACAGCCTGTTTTCTCATTTCTCATGCTAATTAATTAATAGGGCTTCACTTATCAATAACTCACATGCTGTCTAAAAACTTCTAATTGATCAAGATGCAATTTTCAGGCTCTGTTGCATGATGGACAGAAAAGTGTCACTGATCAAAGGGCAAAGCCTCGCTTCACTTGGCCACTGACACCTTGGCTGGTCCTTGTCACATCCATTTCCATTTTACATACAAAAAAACTCCACTCTTGACTAAAAGATTTGATCTGACTTACTGCATTTAATTAATACCTCTACAAAAGTGGTTGTTATTTACTTTACAAGCCAAGCAAACAAAACAAACCCCAGCCCTGTGCTGCTGCAGTTTACTCTGCTAGAGTGACCAATTGCAGCATTTCATTTATTTTAGCTGTTTCTTTTAGCTGGTGGTGGCATCAGAAACACAAGCAGCTTATTTAAAATCCAACTAGATCAACGTGGTCCTGTGACAGCACTTTGCAGGGCTCTGAAAATCCTCAATAATTGAGGCCAGGTCCTTAGAATCAGAGAATAGTTTGGGTTGGAAGGGACCCTAAAGATCATCTAGTTCCAACCCCCCTGCCATAGGCAGGGACACCTCCCACTAGATCAGGCTGCTCAGTGCCTCGTCCTGTCCTGATTTACTGTGGTACAGAAAGATAGAATTAGAGAATCATAGAATTGCTTTGGCTGGAAGGGACCTTTCATATCACTGAGTCCAACCATCAACCCAACTCTGATGAGAATCAGCTCGAAACCATATCCTAAGCTCTGTGTCTGCCTGTCTCTTAGATACCTCCAGGGATGGTGCCTTAACCCCCTGCCTGGGCAGACTGAGTTGGAAGGAACCTTAAAGATAATTTAGCTCCAACCCCCCTGCCATGGGCAG